>ML796037.1:60999-81900 GCA_009831015.1 Picea engelmannii
AAAACATCGTTTAGGGCCTCAAAATGGCCCCGGAAGTTCAGGACCCGAAAAAACTGCTAAAAATAGTAAATTACCAAAATTGTCAGAAACATGTTTTGGGCCAGTTGGAGAAGGTGGGTGGCCACCGATATCCACCTGGATCAGTAATACTATAAAAAAATATTGTGTGCATTAATTAATTGACAAAATGATATGAATGAAATTAATCCTCTATATCCATTTCAGTATCACTATGAAAAATGATTTAGTGCATTAATTAATTGAAGAAATTGTATGAAGGAAATTGATCTTCTATATTGATTTCAACTGTGAGATACAACAAATTATCAAGGGTAATGAATTTATCATTAATCCAATGAAAATCAATTTCAAAACAAATATATAAGTTGAAGTCCTATATTTTATCTATTAGTATTTGCACATTAAAACCATTATAATATTAAGATATATAAAAAGTGAAAAACTGGGGAGGTTTAAAATTCCTCAAGGTCTTTTTTTTAGTGCAATATCTCCAATTAAAGTTTTGCATGGTCTCCAATTTCAACCTCCGTTTCCATATGATCAATATAAAAATATTGGAAAGTGTGTCGATGTGGGTCTCTTAAGAGAAAACCAGAAAAAGATAGTGTTGGAATGTGACAACCAATTAACCAATTGTAGTGAAAGTGGTTCATGATTTCCTTAACAATATTCGATTGTTGGATTTAATTAAAACTGATCAACAAAAGAAGGGGGCAACAATTAATGTAATCAGCTTTGTATAACTGGAGGAGAGGTTGTATAAATATGTATGCCTGAGAGGAATATTGTGAGAAAGGGGCTTCAAGACCTCTCCGAGCTGCTGGTTGTAATCTCCTGTTAAGCAATAAAATGTTGTTGCCATTGTCCTATGGATGTTTCCCTCACCCTGAGGGTTTTACCACGTAAAATTGTGTCTCCTATGTGTGATTTCTATTATGTGTTTGAATTCATGTTTCTTTGTACTTGTTTATGCTTCCGCTTCCCAATAGTGGTATCAAAGAACTAGTAGCAATAGCAGAGTAGAAAGAGCAGCACTTAGCGTTCCTGCGAGGACATGAAGGGGATACCATTGAGGCTACATAGGAAAGAAGACAATGGAAAAATCAGAGGTTGCAGATAGAGAGGGGAAACAGAGGATGTGCCCACATCTCTGTTGGTTTCTGTGGAAGACTCCCATGGCGTTGGATGAAAGATGGAGGTGGCTAGAATGTTCGATCTAGAGAAGATCAATGACAAGGAGATTTGGATTTGGCATTGAGTTGTGGGAATCAACTATTAACAGAACTCTAGTATATTTGGAAATAGTTATGTGTCATGTAACTTAGTTGATGAGTGATAACCCTATTGAAATCATTGAGCCTGCATGTGCGTTGAGTGGAAGAAATGCTAGTTTTTTGGAGCATTTCTCTGTGGCATTGAAGGAAATCACAGACCTTAGTTTTATCTGCCAGGAATATTGATGCGTAAAGGAAGGGAAAATTTGAGAGCGAGGTTGGGGAGGAATTTTCCTCAGCAACTGAGGAGGAAGAATAGAAAGGGATTTGTTGGATTGGAAAATCCCCAATCTCAGGGATGCTTCATAACTGTGCGGAACAAGAGCAAGACAGTTGGGTGGAAACATCCTTTGGGTGTCAGGAAATGGCAGGTGAACATGAGTTTCTCACTTGGGATGGTTGTTGCGCTCATGGGACTCTCCATTCTGGACCAGAGATTGTGGCCATGTGAAGAGATCCATCTAGTTGTGCCGCCATAGAGACCGACCATTGAGATTTCTTGTTTGCGAAGATCAAGGCCAAGGGAATTTCCGTTGTAGCCCGCATGGACAACGATGTTCTGTGTAAAGGAGTAGTTGATGAGAAAAATCCCATGCATGTGTGGAGGTCATCGCTGTAAACTAGAATATGTCAGTTAAAAGCATTGAGTAAGGATGCCTGCATTGTGAAAAGGGTGTGTGGTCGAGGATGCGAAGAAAAAGAAAATCACATGTCTTCTATGAACAAGAGTCATGGTGTTCCTTTTGATGGAGCCTATGAGTGGATTACGTTTCTTTCCAAGAGTTGTGACCAGGGCTTAGAAACCTACGGTTGAAGGTGTTTGTGCATCTCATCAAAAAGAGAGCCAGAACTGTATTCTGGTGGAGATATTCTAGCATGAAATTGAAGAATTATTGAGAGGAATTGCAGGTGTGTTTTCTGAGCAAATTCTTGTGTAAAGGAACACGAGCGAAGAGGACGTAATTTTGGTGGAAAGTTGTGGAGGGTCAAGCGGAGGATCAAGTCGGTATGGAGCATGGATCTGGAAGAATTCAAGATAGAAAAGACAATTCTGGTGTGGTGGAGACCCTGGAGGACGTGCTCAATGCCAGAGTAATCCTGAAGATCACATGAGGCAGCTAGTGTTTTATCAAGAATCTAGATCCAAGGTTGTGCTTATGTGGAGGCGTCGGTGTTAGGAGAGTATGGACAAGCATAACTTTGAGGTTGCACGCACGTAGAGTTGAGCAATGAGCCAAGGGAATCCTCTACCACCAGCACCATTGGCAATGAATTTTTCGGAACTCTCCTTATCATTATGCGGCTGGATTAGTTTTTGGTGGCATGTTGTCCTGAGAAGCTTCAAGTAATGTGGCCACATTTTGAACCACTGGTGTTGGTTACATGGATCGAGGGCCTGATTGTTAGTGGTCGGGATCACTTCCGTATATCCATGGAGCTGAAAGTGGGAAGGCTTTGTGCTCTTCTAGTGCACCATTTTCACAGGGTTGCAAGCCTTGTTTATTCTGGTCACCCACAAAATAGATGATGTGTCGGTTGTCTCTTCAATTTGATAGAGCTGCCATCCTTTGGAATATGCAACTGGTGGTAGCAAGCACCGGGTTTGTGCGTGGGAGTTTATTGATCTGACTTGAGGTGGCGATGAGATGGACATGTTAATTGTCAAGAAGGCGAGCATGGTATGGCAAAATGGGATGGTGGTAGTGGTAACCGTGTGAACATTTGTTATTTTTAATAGAGTTGTAATTTAAATATTGCATGTAATTGGGCATACTGATGTAAGACCTTGGTAGGCATGCGTACCCCTGTTTTTTTGCCAGTAAATTCTAGACGTAGACCTAGGTGTTAGGGGGTGGGTTTCGGGTCATGTTTGTTACCCATAGTTTAATGTCCATGAAATTGCATGTAATGAAGCTTGTTTAGGCTAGGAAAAAACTCTATTGTAAATTGGCTTGGAGGTGAGCGATGAATGCTTACTTGCTGACTTGGTGTGATTTGGTCAAGGAAACGTTCATGTTAAGGTGGAGCTATGGGACTCCATTGAAAGTTTCCTGGAGATGAGCTTATGTCAAGCTTACTTGGTTGGCTACGTTTGGTTTTTTGGCAAAGGTATCAAACACAATATTCGAGGCGGAGCACTAAAGGTGTTCAAGATCGCAACAGAAGATTTGGTTGCAAGCTCAAGAATTCATTGTATGACCTGGAAAGCGCATCCAGGAAATTGGTACAAGAAGTTGATTCCTTCATGGTGAGCCAAGATTTACAAGAAGTCAACGTAACCATTGTGTTTATGATATTCACTATCTTGGTGTTTAGATTTTTGATGATATGCTTGTAGCAAGCAGTAGCATGGTTAAAGATCAGCAGGTTGGCTCAGTTGACTTGGACGTTCGAGATGAAGGATTTGGGAGCAGTAAAACAATCTTGAGCATAGAAACTCATAGAGATGGGATTGATGGTAAGTTTTGGGTTATCACAACTTGAGTACATGTTAACGATACTCAAGAAATTCGGTATGAATGATGTGAAATTGGTAAAATATTTCCGTTATAATTTTTCTTCAGGTTTGTGTCTAAGTAATGAAGAAGAAAAGGGTTATATGTCTCGTGTATAGTGTGCTAGTAGAAAGATTGATGATTGTGATGAAAGGATGAGATATTTCATGTGCAGCTGGTGTTGTGAGTGGTCACGTGACAAATCCAGGTGGAGCAGTGAAATGGGTGCTTCAGTTTTGGATGCACTAGTATCACCTATCTTTAACTTGCAAGAAGGTGATGAATGGACAATGGCATGGTATCAGGTAAATTTATTGTCAAGGTGGAGATTGTTGGAATGTGAAAACCAATTAACCAATTGTGCTTAAAGTGGTTCATGATTTCCTCAACAATATTGTATTGTTGGATTTAGTTAAAATTGATCATCAAAAGAAGGGGACAGCAATTAATGTAATCATTTTTGTATAACTGAAGGAGAGGTTGTATAAATATGTATGCTTGAGAGGCAGATTGTGAGCAAGGGGCTTCAAGCCCTCTCTAGGCCTGCTAGTTGTAATCTCTTGTTAAGCAATAAAATGTTGTTGCCATTGTCACGTGGATGTTTCCCTCACCCTAAGGATTTTACCACATAAACCTATGTCTCCTATGTGTGATTGCTATTATGTGTTTGAATTCATGTTTATCTGTACTTGTTTATGCTTGCACTGCCCAACAGATAGATTAACATCAATTACTATGTAATATATGAGTTATTTAATATTTTCCTTATATCACATCTTAATGATATGATGTAGTATATATGTTATTCAATATCTTAACAATTTCATTTTGTTATTATTCAACATCTTCATTGCCAAACATTGTTACTTTGTTATTATTTGGATTCATAATGATGTAAATTTCAAAGTAAACATATACATATAGATAAAGATTATCACCATCTAAACTTTGGATCTATCATGAGAGAGGTATAAATCCATCGAGGTGCAAACCTTTCCTCAACTTTTTCACTCTAAAAGGAGGTTTACACATTGAGATATTTGATCCCTCTAAAAGCATAATAAATTCAGAATTAAGATTAATGGTATAATTTTTTTAATTTTACACTCAAATATTCATGTTGCATTGTTATAGCAAGGTAATAACTTCCACGGGGAATGATAGTTAAGAATTTTTTTAAGTATTTGAGTTAACAAAGCTCGAGGTTAAAAGCTTAACTCCATGTTCAGGCACATGTGTTCTCATTGTAACTTGAGATGTATGCACTAATGCCTTATCCTCTATGTGTTTCGTTAGGGCGCCATTTAAATAATTTGCAACATTTTGGGAAATGAACACTCTAAATTTCACAGAATTTTATGGCATGTAAGCATAGTTTCTACGAGGGAAAATAGTAAGCACAAGTTTTTAGTGAATTTCTCTTAAATAAGTTGGTTTGCAGCAGAGCAAGTTTTCATGAATTTCTGTTACAAATAAGTCGGTTGGAAGTAGGGCATTTACAATATTTGTTCTTATTAAACCTCTTGAAACAAAAAATTGGATATTACGGAAAATGACAACCAAAACCTCATGCCATATCGTCAAGGAATTAAAGTTACATTGAGTTGTGAAATTAAATTTACATTTGCAAATATTTAATATAGATGGAAAGATTTACACCTATTAATGTCCCTCATTGAAAATCAAGAGAATTAATGGGAATTTAATTATATAAATGATTTTTATGGATATGATTTTATATGTTTAAAATATTTTTAGTTTTTACAATTTGATTTCAACCATTAACTTCTTTGCATGACAAAACATGTTTATTTGATTATGTCCATTTCCTATGAACTTTTCCTCTATAAACACTAATACAGTTTTATTAAATTATGTTCAACTTTTTCTATATAAATTAAAACATGATAAATACTAGCACAACCGCCCTAACTTGCTGAGTCACATATTGAAACTCTAACTGAGCCAGATAATGAAACTCTGAAGAATTCCAAAAGTTAATCATTTAAGGCAATCATATGATGTTACAGTGATTTCTTAATATGATTAGGTAAATGTTAAAAAGTAAACAGGTTAATGGATGCATTTATAAATGCAAAGAAGTTATCAACAATAAATTTGATCAATTGATTTTGGAGGACGACTAAGAATATGCCAGCATCTTCAATGCATAACCATCAGATTAGAATTTAAGATTAAAAGATCATTAATTATGCCTATCTCCAATAGATATACGTCTTTGGCATAATTAAATAAAAAATAAATCTTAAAGTGCAGTACATGAGACTAAATCGAAGTCACTAAAGACGATGGAGAAAACTTTTTATCCAACGTGAATACATTCAATTTTACCACTAATAGTTAATTCAAAAACACACTAAATAGAAAATTTTGATTTCATCCTGTTGATATCATTCAATTTTTTTCACCCATTTATCCAATTTAGAAAGGCTATTTTGATTTAAACTTGGTTTAAATGTAAATTTATTAAAAAAAAAGCTCAGCTTTAAGTCTGAATTTTAGAGGTTAGAAATTTACAATTTTTATATTTTATTAAAAATTTAATAATTTTATTGATTAAAGGAATAATATTTTTATTAAACTTTTCTAAAAGTATTGTGCATTATATTAAATGAATGATATTATGCATACATTATAACTATACTACCACAACCATATTATAAAGTTTAAAATATCAACACCACTTTTATAATCTAGTTGTGCTAGTAAATATTAGATATAATCACAATTCAAAACAAAATATTAATAAGTTAAAAAAAAAAAGCAAAATAATAATAAATAAAAGAAGAGAGCAAATTGTTTTTTAATTTTCAAAATATTAGAACTTTGTAAAATGTAATAAACTTTTTAAAAATAATTACAAACTATTTAAAGTTTAAACCAATTTGACTTAAAAAGGTTGCAGTATAATCTACCTATCTGCAGGTATAATAAAGGAAATAAAGCTACTGCCAAGAGGCATGCTCCAGAATGCTTGCTGAAGGATCAGCAGATGCAGAATGGGTGTCCGAAGGTGCCGTACAATTTGCCTCTTCCCACTGCCGAATAACTCGGAATAACTTCCTCCCGCGAATAACTTCCCTTCAATGCGGGATCGATAACTTCTAAAGGTCTCTCTGCTTTATACAGTCTCCATGTCTGGTAATTGGACAATATCAACAAAACATAAAGCTTCAGTTAAAAAATGGATCATAATACTACAGATATTTTAGATAATTTGCACTGGAAAGATGAGATCCACATGAACCATACTCCTTCGATAAGAAACTCCATGTCTTCAATCGAGGTCTGATTCTTTCTTCCACTGATAATCTCAAGTACGAGCACTCCAAAGCTGAATACATCTGATTTCTTTGTTAGTTGTCCCCGTAAAGCGTACTCAGGGACCATGTAACCACTGCACAATGTCGCGTTCAATCAAATATTGGTATTTTAACCCTCTAAAAAATATATCATCCATATTCAGATATGACTGGTAACTGGTTTATGTACTGTAATTTATTAAATAAATTACTAGTCAGGCTCAAGAGATTGAACAGGGAGTAGAGAATATATTCAAATCTATGACTGGTAATTGGTTCATGCAGTGCAATTTATTAAATGAATTATTTGGGTGGCTCAAGAGATTGAACAGTAGAGAAAATTCTTACAAAGATCCTACAATTTTAGTGCTAAAGCTGTTCTGATCTTCTACAAAGAATCTGGCGTACCCAAAGTCTGCTGTTTTGGGTTTGTATTTATCATCCAGTAAAATATTTCTCGTTTTAATATCTCTGTCGATGATCCGAATCTGAGATTCCTCGTGAAGATATGCCAACCCACGTGCAGATTGAACTATAATTTCGTACCTTTCTTTCCAATTAAGTGAATGATGTTTTGTTGCATCTGCAATGCATAACATAAAAAACATTAGAAAGATACATCTACAAGCTCGAACGAATCCAGGATCCATGCAGCGATGAAGTAGTTAATGGACGAGAAAAAACCGAATAGAATCTTGACGAGACTACTGTTCTGAAGGTATTCGTAAACTAGTAGCCTTTCTGAGCTTTCAATGGAGCAACCAAGCAATTTCACTAGATTCCTGTGCCGAACAGGACTGATGAGATTCGCTTCATTTAAAAATTCAGCGTCTCCTTGCCTTGAGCTCATATACAGCCGTTTAACTGCAACCTCTCTGCCATCAATGAGAAACCCCTGCAGATCCTTGAACTTCAAAATTATTTCTATTCTCCGTCAAAGATACTACTCCAAATATCTAATATAATTGAAGACAACGGTAAACTCTTACTTTAAAAACGGATCCAAAACCTCCTTTGCCAAGCTTGTTCTCTTCATTAAAACTGGAGGTACACTCCTTCAGAATATCGTACTTGAAAAGGAGTTCCGGTTTCGCTATAGAGGTGGATTCTCGTTCCTCACCTGCGCAAATAATTAGAAGGCGTCAATTTTATCTTGGTAAAGAAATAGATGAAGAGTTCACAAGAACCAAGCTAATTATCGCATCTAAATCCTTAACACTGAAGATTTAACAGCAAATTCAGGACCTCTGGTTCGATAAATCTGTTCCCGACGTTTCAGACGAGAGACATAACTCCACCTCGAAAGGCCTATGTCTGCAATAAATCCAAGCGAAGCGCGGGCTACTACGCCGAGATTTATGCCAAGCACCTTAGGTTTTTTTCCTTCCGCACCTTTGTACAAAACATCATAGTAACAAAGCTGTGTTTAGTTCACCTGAAATTAACCACTATAGCGCTTATGATGGTAAATTATGTGAAAGAAGATACCAGAGGATACGGGAGGACTTTGTGCTGGCGGCGGCGAGAGAACTGAAATGTTGAAAAATCCATAAACCTCGTAACGCAAATAGCAGTTCTGATATCCGAATTGTGCCCCAAGAGCTCCAGTTTTGCATGACAATATCTTTTCGAAGGCGTAAGTTAAGCACGATCCGCAGCTTGTCCGGGACAGATCTCTCCAACACTGCGCTAAGCTGTAGATATTCTCGGTTAAACTAGAAGGCGCAGCGACTGAATCCGCGGCGAAAAGTTTGGGACTCTGTGCAGCTTTAATGGTAATATTTGAGAGCAGGGCTTTCACGGCATTTGTGAACTGTTGTGGTTGACTGCTGTTCCCAGTATTGCAAAGAACACTTATTGGCCTATTCTGCCGACTCTCAATATCGTTGTAAAAATTATGATTGTCGTAACGTAAGAAACAGCCATCTAGTTGAATGAATCCAGAAGTGTTTTGGCATCCCTGGACAAGATTTGCTTTGGCCGTGGATGTGCACTGTTTGCAATCGGAGGAATCTAA
This sequence comes from Picea engelmannii, assembly GCA_009831015.1. Lineage (NCBI taxonomy): Eukaryota > Viridiplantae > Streptophyta > Pinopsida > Pinales > Pinaceae > Picea > Picea engelmannii. Next base: position 70,130 of record ML796037.1, read on the forward strand.
ATCTGCCCTGCACTGGACAAGCCCATAAACCGTACTATTGCTGTTTTGCCCGCCGCCAACAACACTAGAGGTATTGAATCCGCTGGGATAAACGTTCCTCACCAATGAATCCAAAACCTTGTTTAGATTAAGCTGGAACGCGCTACCGTTTCTATATACATAATTGCCGCTATTCCCACAATTGCTCCAAACCGTGGAAGTCTCCGGATCAGCTGCTACTAAGTGTAAACGCGTACATACACAGACGATAAGTAACACGCTGCACAATAATTGTTGCAGATCCATCGTCATACTCACCTTCTTCGTCTTCAGCCAATGGCCCTGTAAAGCTCAACTGGTAGCACTAGTTTTCAGATTCACTTTCCAAGACCCCGTTGATTTCAGGAAGCGGTCGTACCGAACGGGTTTTTTAGTTGCAGGGTGTGGAAAACGTGGAATACTCACACTGTGAAAAAAAATTTAGAACCTTTGACAAACTAGCCCTCCACAGGAAAATACTAAATTTGTTATTGTGAAGAGAGGCGTTGTATATGGGGTATTTATATCACCCCCTTTTCCTTTAAGGAAAATTGGAAAACGCTTGAAAGCTTAAGAGGTTACAAGTTCAAATCCAGTAGGGGTAGGGTATGTATATATCGGTAGACTTTACCAGTCAAATCTTTGGGCTAAGAGGTCCTTAAAAAGGAATTATTATTATTATTAATTGTGTTTTTTACTCTACAGATTTCAAAGTACAATCAGAATTAGTGTTCAGGTTTATGTATGGATTGAAGCTTAGGTGTATTTGGATATTTTTAATGATCATTTTAATTTTAATTAAATTAGATTATATATTATGTATTAATTGGATAAGAATGAATATTTTAATTATTAATTAAGCCTATAGACTTACACCTATTGGCAATGGACACAATGAGTCAGATTTATTGTTCATAAACATTTATGAAGGCATCCCTTAAGTTTACTTTTTTACATTTACCTAATCACATTATAAAATTATTGTAAGGATATATAATTGTCACATTTAAATGATTAAAAAGGATTAATATCTATACAAACCACTTTTACTATACTTTGATTTTACGGCATTTAAATTTTTTTTATTTCCATTTTTTTAACCGATACCATATAAATTCCTTACCAGGTGTTGTTCAACAGCCTTCCACTAATGCATGCCTGGACGCCTTCCAAGCCACAGCCAAACCCCTCCAATACTCGCTGTAATAGCCTATCGTCGTTGATCAGCCAGTTATGTGGCTGTTATTTATATTTGGAGTATTGGTTAAAATTATCTTTTATTAGGTTGAAAAGAGCTGCTGAATAAATGCCCTTCAATTTCTGATACATGTTTTCAGGAAAAAAAGGGTTGAAAAGAGCTGCCGCGGCCAGGGTTTCGTTTTCATCGGGGCCTTTCATCCCACGCCGTGAAGAGAAGGGAAGCTATCGAGTTCAACAGTGCGCAGGGCTTCTTTTTCATTGGGGTGACAGTGAGCTGCTGCCAACTCCTCGACAGAATGGTTTCTACTACCATCGTTAGAATAGATTGAAACACAGTCCCGCAGATAATCATGATTAGCTGAGAGTGTTATGGTTTAATTATTTGTTAACTTTTAATTTAGTTTAAATATGTGGACATAAAAGTCCTTTAGGTGTAGAGTAGTCGGTGATTGAGTGTGTTGTTAAGATACTCTGTGATGTTAAAGATACCGGTTGAACTGTGTTATTAAGGTACTTCCTGATATTAAATTTGTCAAGATAAAAAATTCAACCATATTAAGGGTTGGTGTGGCTCAAGCCAGGTGGGATCCCACAAACTTTTGCGGAAACAAAAAAATGATTATTTTGTTAAAGAAAAAATGTTTTCTTTTAATATACAATTAACTGATAACAACTCTATTAAGTCTAAATTCAAACAATAAAATTTTACAAATTTATGTTTAATTTAAAATAAAATAATATATTTCATTAATAAAATAAAATAAAATTAAATTAGGTTACTTTATTTGCTCCCAGTAGTAAACTAACACATTCAATTCAGTAGCTCGTGTAGATTTTTCAATAAAGATCTATAGAATCATCCTACCTTCAATAAAAGGACTCGTTCAAGAAACCTTTAAATAAGGAAAGTAATCTAAAATTCAAAGCCATCATTGTTGACTACAATTTAAAATTCAAAGTCTCCATCGTCACACACAAATAATGTAACACTTAATTTAAAATTCAAAGTCTCCATTGTAAATTACAAATAATTAAAAATGTAACATTTAATTTAAAATTCAAAGTCTCCAATGTCAAACGCAAATAATGTAACACTGATGGAGCCCATAATTTTTAGCAACCATTGTCAAACACAACACAAGAAGGATTGTCAAACACAACAAGGATTGAAAAAAACCCTTGTTGGTAGAGGAAGAGCATCAGAACAAACTCCCAACCCCAACTATTTTATTGTTCATTCAACATGTGGAGCCCGAGGGGTAGACTTAGGGTTAGGGAAGGTGTCTTTTGATCTTCTGAGGTCTCTCGCTCTTTTCTGTAACACTTGGATGAAAAGTAAGATTAATTAGGTAATTCATTAGGTTTAGGGTAAGTTTTTTTTGGGTTGTGAGATGCATTTTGTTGTTATGTGATATTTGAATGAGAGTATGAGTGAATGTAACTTATTTATTAATTAATTAATAATTTGATGGGATTTAAATGGGCTTATGGGGACTTGCTTCATACATCTTTCGCGAGTAACAGAATTCTAAAGATTCCATTTTTGTTGGCACTTCATCTTAATCATGTTTGTCAGGCTCGGAGATGATAATCGATGAAAGGCATTAGAGGTTTCATAGAAGGCTAATTATTGCTGCCGGAAAATATACAAATAAATTTCTGTCCGGTAAAAAGTGGCTTCAGTTTATTAGCCATAACAATGGATACATGCATACACAACCATATTATGTATGTCAATAAGATTTTAAAATATATGTTACACGCTTATGTCGGGTTGTAAAGGTTCTAAAATTAATCAACTATGCCACATCACTCTTGTATGTTGACGTGGCATTGTAAAGGTTTTAAAAATTAATAAATTCTAAAATATATGTTACACGCTTATGTCGTGTGGTAAAAGTTCAAAAATTAATAAATTCTAAAATATATGTTACACGTTTATGTCGTGTGGTAAAAGTTCAAAAATTAATCAGTTATGCCACATTTTTTTATGTTTACGTGGCATTGGCATTGTAAAGGTTTTAAAAAATAATAAATTTTATGTATTAAATGATATTATTTATTGGAAGAGTTTAATGTTTAAATTTTATAATGATAGTTTGTTGCACTGGTGAAGGATGTATATGGATATTGATATTGATAAAGTTTTTTTTAAGAATATGTTTTGTGTTTGTAATTATGTTTGTGTTAAATGTAATTGTGGTTAATTTTCATTTGTAATTTTTCACTTGAAGGAATTTGAGTGTAAGTGGGTTTAATGGTTAAGAACATGTGTTTCTTCTTAAAAGATCATAAGTTCAAATTGAGCATACACCAATTTAGTGTAGGTTGACTGTGACCTTAAAAATAGATTATTATTATTATTAGTAGTATAAGTTTACTTTACCTCATTTTTAATGTATTTTCATATTAAGAAGTACACACTTGTTAAATAATTGAATATTATAAGTCTATTTTATCTTATTAAATTTTTTATATTGTAAATTCATTTCATATCATTAAATTTTTCCATATTAAGAGATGTACAATTGTTATTAGATATATATGAGAAGCATTTCTTAATAAAATAAATTGTTCAAATCTTGTGTTTCATTATAATATTTGTATTAATAAATTAATAATAATATTTATACAATTATTTAATTTTATAAAATTATTTTTTAAAGGATAAAAATCTTTTATTATAAAAAAATAGATAGTTAGTTAAAGATTTTGATATTTTTTGAGGCATAATATTAATATGGAGTAAGTTAATAAGTAGAAAGTTTAATTTTTTCCAATTGAAATTATTTTCCAAGTTTAGTATGAATTTTAACAAAAGTTATAATTTCACATGATTGATGAGAATTTTGACCATATAACTTTGCCATATAACTTTGCCACACATGAATTCATAAATGTCAAAAACCCCAAAGCATTTAATCTCACTACTATATTACAACATTTAAGCCAGCACACCAAATTGGTGTATGAGACCCCCTCTGCCCAACTATTTGACTGGTAAAGTCTACAAAGGTATACATACCCTATCCCCCTCTGGATTTGAACCTGTGACCTCTTAAGAGGAAACACATGTTCTTAACCATTAGGCATGTGCATGGTGTTGATATTTACAATTATGGATGACTTCTTGGATCTTTCAAATGTGGATGATGGAGTTTGTAACAAAGAGGTGTTAAAATATATTAATGTCATCATAATCTTAAAGAAAAATAATAATAAGTAGAAAAATACAACACACTGTTTTTTTTATTTTTAAAATGTTCAAATTTTATAAAATTTAATAATTTTTTTAAAAATAATTATAAACTACATAAAATTCAAATTAATTTGGCTTCTCATCTCAAGAAATGGATGGTGAAGCCTTCTTTGAGAATATAATTCTCATCTTGAGTAGCCAAGGAATTGTCTTGTGAACCTTTCTAGAGTTCAGCATTCTCGTAGAGATGTAACCTTCATCTGGAATTTTATTATAGTGAAAGGGAATCCTATGAAAGGGTCCACTAACCCCTCCTCAAGAATAGTACTCTAGTGGGGGGAGAGCCTAGGAAAGGGTCAGCCACTTATTTGAATTAGAGCCCAAGGATGGGTCATCCCACCCTTCCTCCAACTTAACTTTCTTATTGAAAGTGATCCAATGGAATGAACAATTAGAGATTGGTGCATCCATTCCCAAATTAGTCAAAATTGGATGGATAGGTGGTATATGGTTTTGATAAACCTCCCTGCAATAACAGGGAGATTCCCTTCTATTTTATGAGAAAATTATGGGTTGAGTTTATTTTGGGTAAGCATGTCAACTACTTTGACATTGGAGACTTCCATGGGGTGGGTCTAGGGTCCGCACAGGACCAAGAGCATGTCAGGCGTGACCCTGTGTTAGGTCCTTGTCCCCCCAGGTGAAGGCCTGACCCCCCCTACCTAGAATCCTCCTATTGTTGAGAGCTTGCAACATGTAAAGATAGCCATTTCAACATTGACTCGTAGCCTAGTACAACACAATAGCTTTGTTTCACTATCTGGGCAGGAGGTGTCGACCAATGACATTGATAGAGGGGTTGGAGGTTCAACATGTATGACATATTACAGTGAGGAGAGGGAACATGGACATAGAAGCCATCAATTTGAACCTCACAGATGCTCGAGTTGCGGGCATACATGCTATGGGCCTATAGAGCCCATTGGACAACGTAGCTTCATGGAGGAGGTTAGTATAGTAAGCCTCTTTATGTTGTTCATCGTTATATATTTATTTTGTATTATGTGTATTTATATCGATATTTTATTGTATGTTGTTTTGCATTTGTTACGTCCTAGAAATAGACCCTCTACACTGATGGATGAATCAGTGCATAGCCCCTCCACTGATGCAGAAATAGAGGAATCTTATTCATTGGGTGCACCCCACACGCAGGTACGTGTCACATATGATAAATTCACCATAGTCATTTCTTTATTTTATGGCATCCTCGAATTTTTAATGTTCTCATGTTTCTATAGGATTTGGGACTAGGAAATATCAGGGAATGTCCATATAGGATGGACAAGTCACATGCATCACATGTATCATGTGTAGAGTTAAATATTGTATAATTCTCAAATTGTTTTTTTTTATGTTTTTAAATTTTACTAGTTGGTATTAATAGTTAAATTTTATTAATATGTATGTAGGTTGTGGATATTTTTTCTATCTATAGTACTATTGCACTCCCTAAGCACTTGGACGTTGTTTCTAGGTTACCTTTCTCTAGGCCTAGGGATTTGCAATCACTTGTACAGCTTATGGGGTCCATCGCAACCCACCCTCATCATTTCCATCAACCCCATCAACCGATATTGCCACAGTAGAGGTTGTCTCAGATCGGGTTGTACAACCTAGTGCTCCATCTGCCAGTGAATCTCCATCGAGGCCTGAGATATTCATGGTGAGATAATGCATTGATGATAATTTTTTTATGTTTCATGAATTTGATTTTATGCATATTTGTTTAATTGACTTGATCCTTTTAACTGATGTAGGGTGGCATCATGGAGAAACTGGGGTCGTGGAGGAGGGTAACACCCTCACAATTAATAATAGCATATGTGGTGAGTTGTCTTAGGTTAACTTACAAAGTATCATTTTGTATTTTTATTAATTCATTGAGGAAAAAAACTTATAACAATGTTTATTCTTTGTGTAGTCTCTAGAGCATCAAAGCATGCTCAGGTCTAGAACCTATCGGGGTGCTTCCTCTAGCAATAGAAGAATATGTATTTCCAGGATGCTCTTGAGGGTGGTGAGGGTGGAAGTGGTCAATGATTGACCAACTACCTCCATTTTGTATCTAGGCCACCATATGGATGTTTTTTATGTTAGGGCACTTGGTGTTGCTTTGTATATTGGGTAGGAGTTTCCATTTTGTAAAAAATGAGCAATTTAGACTATGTTGAATATATATATATATATATATATACATTTCATGGCACATTTTTTATGAATCTCATTGTTTCTTCATTTTATGTTGATGAATACATGAATTCCAAAGTGTATGAATTTTATGTGTATTAATCCCTTGATATTTTTCTAAAGTGATTGTAAATACTTGCATCACACATTAAGGAATAGCTTATGGTGGAAAAAAGATTGTTAAGTGCTAAATCCATAAGCAATTAATGGTTCTCAAGTAGCATTGTTTTCTAATCAACCATGTATCTCTACATCAATGATAGATCATTCCTTCTTAATTATTTGTATGAATGTTGTGGATATCCATATTCTAACTCACAACCAAGAGTGCATGGACTACCTCTTGAATTATATCCATCTAAATCCAATGACAATCCACACTCAAATAGTGGTCACCTGAAAATATTGTGACCTAAAAAATGGCATAATACAATAATTTATTATAGAAATAAATTTTCTCATTTATCTTCTACATAATTGTAAATCACTTAACAATATCAACTCAATGTTATGTCAAATTAACCTCCATAACTAGTACTATAATTACTCAATTACAAAGATTATATAAGCTACAATTCAATTATGCAAGTACAAAACATTTGGAAAACCCAAACACTTCATATATATTTAGAATATGAAGTACATGCACCTACCAATACCTTATCAGGGTTTGTTAGAATTCAATCTCTTCAAGCCCTAGAGATGGAAACCATAATATAACATTACCCAATAGCTCACTCCATTACAGATCATCAACAAGGTAGCATACACAATGGTAAGTCCTTTTCGGAACCTACATTTGTATCCAACACTTGTACAAGATCAACTCCATATATCTTCTCGATAACAAGCACATTAGGTAGCATTAAGTTTTTAAAATGCCACAAAATCCTAACTTCTTCTCTTACAAGAGATACGTGATAAAAGCCTTTCTTTTCTCCTATAGGTATAAGTCCTAGTATTCCTAGTCTCCTTAGGAAAAAACCTTGACCCTAGTCTGCCCTTGACATTCCTTTGAGAAGCCTATTTAGTTTCTTAGTTGATTTAATCCATAATTTAACCATTTTATCGGTCACACACATTATTCCCCTCTTTATATGCAAGAAATATATAAAATCATTTGATTTATGTGTAACCCTTTATAAATGTCAAAAAGACGAATCAATAAATCATTAATGCACTCATGTTTGTTTATCTTCTGTAGTGGGTATATGTAAATTTTGTTAAACCCATCAATTATTAATAACATTTATTCAGTGTTCCATGATGTCCACTAAAATTACTGATTTTGAACAATAGAATGAGAGAGTTCACATGGAAACTAGACCTTAGAATGGGTCATTTTCCACCTAAAAATAAAGTTTTTGAGGTTACATTTCATGACACACCATAAAAAGTAATGCTATGCTACCAAAATTCTTCCAGGGAGACTTGAAACCATTATTCTTTTTCATTCACCATCTATGAGAGTTTATTGCTCACTCCTACACATTTTTTTGGTTAGAGCACACAAGGAGACAATGGACCCTCCCAAAACCAATCCCACGAACCTATTAATTCCATGCCATTATCATTTCTTTCCAAGTCATTCCATGGCATTCGATTGTTATTTCCACACCATTTACATGCCTTTACATTCCATGTCATTGTCATGTCTTGCCAAGCCATGACATTCCATGTCATTACCATGCCATTCCATTGCCATGCCTTTCCATGCCATGGCATTGACATGTCATTTCCAAGCCATTTTCAAGCCATTACATGCCATGTCATTCCATTTCCATTCCATTCCATTTCCATGCCTTCACAAGCCATGCCATTTCCATTTCCATGCCATGCCATGCCATGTCCATGACATTTTCATGTAGCTTCCCATGTCTTGCCATGTAGTTTCCCATTTTAACCTATATAACAATAAATATAATGTTCCATAAAATTAAGCAAGGAAAAAGTCAAATCAAAATGTGAACTGAAATGAAACAAGAATACCAAAAAAAGAAAAATTTCCATGCCATGCCTCACAATTAAACCCTTGGAATACACCTTGACACCTTTTATTACATTTATGTCATAATTTTCAGCCCTTTAGGGCTTGATGTCTTGAATATTGTAAGGTTTTCATGTGTCATCTTGCATTTCAACATACATTTATTATCTAAACCCTAGTTTAAGATTGCATTTTTATCCCCCTTTCATTTAATGATTACTTGTTTTAAGGGTCATTATATTTTTCCTTGTATTTCCTTTCCTTGGCTTGCCTTGCCATGCCATGTCATGCCATGCCTTGCCTTTTCATTCCCTACCATGTCATGCCTTGCATTTCCTTGCCTATCCATGCCATGCCTTGCCATGTCATTTCTTTCCATACCATTCTTTGTCTTGCATTACATTTCCTTTCCTTTCCATGTCATGCCATGCCTTGCATTGCCTTGCCTTACCTTGTCTTTCCATCTCATGCCATGCAATGCCTTGTCTCTGCATTCCTTTCCATGCCATGCCTTGCAATGCCTTACCTTTCCATGCCATGCATTTCTTTTTCTTTCCATGTCATGCCATGCCTTGTCATGCCTTGCATTTCCTTGCCTTGCCTTGCCTTACCATACCATGCCTTGCATTTCCTTTCATTGCCTTGCATTTCTATGCCATGCCTTGCCTTTGCATGCCTTGCCATGCCTTACCAATTTGTTCCATGTCATGGATTTCCTTTCCATGCCATGTCATGCCATGACTTTCCTTACCATGCCATGCCATGCATGACTTTCCATACCTTGACTTTCCATGCCATTCATTTCCTTGCCTTGCCATGGTATGGTATGGTATGGTATGGTATGGTATTCCTAGCCATTTCATGCCATGGATTTCCTTGCCATGGTATGGTATGGTATGCCTTGCTTTGCCTTTCCATTTCCATGCCTTGCAATTAAACCATTGGAATACACCTTGACACCTTTTATTACATTCATGTCATAATTTTCATCCCTTTACGGCTTGATTTCTTGAATATTGTAGGGTTTCCATGTGTCATCTTGCATTTAAGAATGCATTTGTTATCTAAACTCTAGTTTAAAAGCTTGCATTTTTATCCCCCTTTCATTTAATGATTACTTGTTTTAAGGGATGTTATATTTGTCCTTGTATTGCCTTGCCTTAGATTTCCTTGCCTTGGATTTCCTTTCCATGCCATGCCATTCCATTCCTTGCCTTTGCATGCCCTTCCATGCCATGCCATGCATAACTTGCCATACATTGTCTTTACATTCCATACCTTTCCTTGGCTTGCCATGGTATAGTATGGTATGGTATGCTTGGCCATGCCATGCCTTGCCTTTCCTTTCCATGGTATGATATGGTATGTCTTGTTATTCCATGCCTTTCCTTTCCTTTCCATGGTATGGTATTCCTTTTCATGCAGTACCATGCCTTTACTTTCCATGGTATGGTATGATATGGTGTGGTATGCCTTGCCTTGCCAATCCATTGTATGGTATGGTATGGTATGTCTTTCCTTGGCATGGTATGGTATGGTATGTATTTCCTTGGTATGGTATGGTATGGTATTCCTTGCCATTCCATTCCTTTCCTTTCCATGGTACGGTATGGTATGGTATGGTATGTATTTCCTTGCCTTGCCAAGCCAAGCCATGATATGGTATGGTATGTTATGCCTTGGTATGGTATGGTATGGTATGTCTTGCCATGCCATGCCATGCCTTGCCTTGTCTTTCCATGGTATGGTATGGTATGGTATGTCTTGCATTTCCTTGTCTTGCCATGCCATTTCATTGCCTTGCTTGGTTTGGAAATAACACAAAAATTTCCATGAATCAAACAAGAACACTAAAATAAGAAAAACATGTCTATGCACACTATTTTTGTCTAAAGATGTCGTGGATTGTTTGACGGCCTTGAAATAGATGAGGTGATGGAGTTTTATTGGCACCAAAAAATTTCCAACAGGAACACACACATGTTCCTAGAACATGTGTGCACTAAAGTACGTGCACATTCCTCTTGAGCATAAACAACCAACATTTATAGCTCAATCAAGTCACAAAAGCAAATGCGCTCTCTTAATGAAATGGATAGAGCATTTATTATTGACCAAACATCTTTATGAATAAATATGTATAGGGGTATGGGGACAATTAAGGCCTAAGAGGTTAGGATTGAAAATGTTTTCAAGGTTAGAGCAATGGTTAGAGCACCAATATGTGGATGATGTGGGTGCAAGGGTTGTACAAAAGGTATATGCATAGTGCACTCAAGGCTCGAGTGTAGAGGGGGTTAAGGATTGAGTATAAATTATGCATAGGCTTATATGGAGCTAGGGGGGTCTATTTCATGGTCTGCATCAAGCTCTAGGTCATTGTCTAAATCTAGCTCTAGCTCTATGTCGTGGTCTAGGTCATGGTCTACATTAATCTCTAGGTCATCGTCTAAATCTAGCTCTATATCTATGTCTTGGTCTAGGTCATGCTCTAGGTCTATGTCATGGTCATCATATAGGTCTAGGTCATGCCCCAGGTCTTGACATGTCTAGGTCTTTCTATGTCTAGGTTTAGGTCTAGGTCTTGACATGTATAGGTCAAGGCCATTTCTTTCCTTTCAATGTAGGGATGGGGGTTGTAGAGAGAGGAAGAAAGAGAGTGTGAGAGGGGGAGAGGGGAAGAAAAAAAGAGTGATTGAATGAGACATAAAGAGGGGGGGTAGAGAGTGAGAGAGTGAGAGGAAGGGGGGTTAGATATATGAAAAGAGAGAAAGGTGGGGAGAGTGGGGGAGAGAGAGGGAGGAAGATACAAGGAGTGAGAGAGTGGGGGTTAGATGAAAGAGGTAAAGAGAGAAGGGGGTAAAGATGGATTGTTTGAGAGTGTGACAGGGTGGTAGAGGAAGACCAAGAGGGGGACGTAGAGAGAGAGAGGTGGGAGAGAGAGTGAGAGTGAGACTAAAAACAAGGAGAGAGAGAAAGAGGTGGTAGATGTAGGAGAGAAAGACTGTAGAGATCGTGCGAGGGAGGGACAAAGGGGAAGAGGAAGGGGGAGAGAGACAGAGAGAGAGGATAATACTTGGAGGGGGTGAGAGAGAGAGAGAGATAAGGGGGGGGGGA
>ML796037.1:83407-113350 GCA_009831015.1 Picea engelmannii
GAGAGTTGAGATAGTGGGAGGGAGGGGGAGAGATAGAGGGAGGAAGGGGATAGAGAGAGAATGTCTGAGTATGAGAGGGGGGAAGAGAAAGAAAGAGAGGGGGGGTGGACACAGAGTGTTTGGGTGTGTGAGAGGGAGGGATAGGGAGACACAGAGAGAGGGTAGAGAGAGAGAGTGAGAGGAAAAGGAGGGGAGATAGTGGGGAGGGGTAGATGTATGAGAGAGAGAGAGAAAAGAGATAGTGGGAGGGAGGGAGAGAGAGAGAGAGTGAGAGTGATTGTGAGAGGAAGGGGGTAGATAGAGTGAAGGGAGGGTAGAGATATATAAAGAGAGGAATGGGGGGAGAGTAGGGGAGAGTAGAGGAGAGAGAGGGAGGAGGATATAGTGAGAGTGAGACTAACAAAAATGACAGAGAGAAATATCTGGTAGATGTAGAACATAAAGAGAGGAGAGAGAGGGGGAGAGATAGATGGAAAAGGGGGATAGAGAGAGTATGTGTGAGTGTGAGAGGGTGGAAATAGAAAGAAATAGAGGGGGGTGGACAAGGACGAGGTGGAGAGATAGTGAGACTGATTGTGAGAGGAAGGGGGGTGATAGAGAAGGGGGGGTAAAGAGATATAAAGAGAGAATTGGGGGATAGAAATTATGTGTGAGAGAGTGTGGGAGGAAGAGATAGGTATAAAAAGAGGGGAGGTAAAGAGAGGTAGACAAATAAGGGAGGTAGAGAGTGTAAGACATATAAGGGGGATAGAAAGTGTGTGTGAGAGAGAGTGTGGAATGGAGAGAGAGGAAGACATAGAGGGGGGATAGAAAGTGTGTGTGTGTGTGTGTGTGTGTGAGTATGGGAGGAAGAGAGAAGAAGAAAAAGAGGGGAGGTAGAGAGTTAGTCTGTTAGAGTGTGGGAGGGAGAGAGATGAATAAATATAGGGGGGGTAGAAAGTGTGTGTGGTAGGGAGAGTGAGCAAGGGATAGAAGGGAAGTAGAGAGACTATGTGAAAATGTGAGATGGAGAGAGAGGAAAATAGAGACGAGGGTAGAGAGAGAGGGGTATATTTAGGAGAGACATAGGAGAGATAGTGGGTCGGAGGGGAGAGATATGGATGAGGGCGGGGGGGAAGAGAGTGCGTGAGAGTGTGAGAGGGGGAGAGAGAAATACAAAGAGGAGGGATAGAGATAGAGAGGGAGGAGGGGGGGAAAGAGAAAGACAAAGAGGAGGTGTAGAGACAAAGAGGGAGAGGGAGAAGAGGGAGAAAGAGAGGGGAGTAGAGAGAGGGATAGTGAGAGGAAGGGAAGCAGAGAGGGAGACATAGAAGTGGGGATGAGAGAGAATGAGATGAAGGGGGTGATACAGAGGGAGACAAAGAGGGCGAATAGAGAGAGAAAGAGGGGCAGAGAGAGTGAGACTAATACTAACAACGAGGAGAGAGAGAAAGGGTGGAAGAGAGGTGCAAGAGAGAGGGGAGTGAGGGAAAAAGGGGTAGAGAGAGAGAGAGAGAGAGAGGAAGAGGGGGAGGATATATAGGGAGTGGGTGTGAGAGTCTGAGCATGTCAAGGTAAGGTCTAGCTCTAGGTATTTCCATGCATTTTGATGTCTAAGTCTTGCCATGTATAGGAGTGTGAGGGAGAGAGAAGGAGACAAAAAGGGGCGATAGAGAGGGAGAGTGAGAGTGAGAGTGAGAGGCGGGGGGGGTATATATAGGAGAGATAGGACAAATATAGAGAAATAAATGATTTATAGGAGCGTGTGCATGTTCTTAGAGTGCATGTGCGCGCTATTTTGAATTCAAATTTTTTGGGTAGGATTGACAAGGTATATGCTGACTTGGTTGGATGGGATTTAGGTTTGGGATGAAAAACCTAATGGTTCGGTCTGCAAATTGATAAAAACCTCTATTTTTGTGAATACCCCTCTATATATCTATCTCTGAAGTTACTTTTCTATAGGCTAAAGAATTCAGTTGTTGACGAAACTATAGACATTGATAGAGTCGATTATGCATATTTCAAATATATATATATATATATATATATATATATATATTAAAATAAATATTGTTTACTATTTTTAATCTATTTTTGTCTTCACCTATATCAAAATCCTGGAATACATACCTCTCACATTTCTTCTATAATGTTTTCTCGGCTTAACCATTTCTCAAATGAGTTATATGTGGCATTAGATGAGACCGATACCTACGATATAAAAAAAATGTATTGATCATGTTAAGACCCTCTTAGCTTGAACGAACAAAAGACGTTGTAATTTCAGGCATATGTTGACTTTGATAATTTTAGAAAAATATTAAATTAATATTAAATTTTTTCATAAAATATGTAGCAAAAGAAAAACGGGTTTATAATTTTTTCAAACGAAATTTCATTGTTAAGATACTCAACACCTGGATGAAAAAATATATATACCTTATATTTTGTTGGAAAAATAAGATACCATTGCTAGAAAAAATCAAATCAAATTTGACCTAGTTATTCACATTGTCTATGAATAAAAATTGTATATTCTGAAAGCTAATTCAATTTACTAAGTTTCATATTCTTACACCATATTCAAATTCATTGTAAAAGTACCTTGAATAATCCCTCCGAGTTAACAGATTTTTTTTTCCAGGTTTGTATTGCCACTAATATGTCATGAGAGACCATCATTATCTTGCACTAACCCCCTTATCTCTTCACTCTTTTTCTCTAGTGGAATTTAAATAATTTGGAACATTTGTAAAAAATAACACTCAAAATTTAACAAACGACAATGCTTAGTCACTGCAAATCTGGTGAATCGTTCTAATGAAACCTTTCACTTGGTATTGAAATTACTACAATTGACAACCAATAACCTAACTAGCAATAGTGACTTATCGTCCAAGAAATTACAATTAAATTTGGATAGATCTCATCACAATAGTAAGATATAGTATTAAGCAACGAATTAATCAAGCCATAAGATAATTTGTATTGATAAATAAGACAATTGGTATTGATAAAAAAAAATGATTTTTAAAATTTTAATTTTTAAAATTTTAATTTTTTTTTCACAATTTTATAAAAAAATAAATAAAATAAATCAATTTACATTAATTAATTAATTAATTTTAAAATGACAATCTCTTTGGTTTTTACATTTTTTAACCAGAATAATTTATGTAGTATCTTCGGACTTTTCTATGGTTTTCATAAAATATTTTGGGCTTCTTCAACCACTTGAGCAATTAGACATGTGAAATGAGGTGAGTCATTTTTTACAGGGGTGTAGACCGATTGGCAAGTGCCGTGTAAATGGAAGGAACTATGTAAAATGAGGTCTCAAGGTCGATTCTCACCCCGATTTACTCGGAGGACGTGCTTGCGGGCTGTGCGTTTCTCCCTAGGGGTTATAAGGCAGCCGGCAGGATTCGACCCCGTGTCACGCGAGTACGATACTGCCGTTGTTACCGATTCCCCTAGTACAAAAAAATATATATATATATATATATATATATATATATTAACTTAAAGAGATTTAAATATATTTTGTTTCTTTTTTGTTTTAAGTTTCATAAGTAAAAGTTGATTTGAGAGATAAATTCAATCCAAAATAATAATTGTTACATTTTTTTTTTCTCTTCTTTTCAATATGAGCACTCCACCATCTATTCCAAAAACTCATCCTTACAAGGAGAGACCCCCCAAAATCACCCTAGAGATCCTTTATGATTATATGGAATCAGTAGAAAAAAGAAGAGAAGAGAGAGATGCCAAAATCCAAATAGAGTTAGAAACATTAGAAAAAATGAGTGAATAAAGAGACGTAAAACTCCAAATAGAGCTAGAGGCAATGACTGATAAAAAATTAAAGATATTCAAACTCAAATAGAGGATAGATTCTTAGGGTTCAAGAGTGAATTGCAGACAATGAAGGATAGGATTCAAGAAATGGAAAAACATAAACAATCAACCCAAGAAGGAGGGGTTGAAGAGATATGATTAAAGAGCTAGAAGAAAAACTAACCAACAATTTGAACCTCAATAATATGGAAAACAAATTGGATATCAAACCCATCAAAGAGGAAATGAATAAGATAATCAAAATGGACCATGAGTGTAACAAAAGATCCTTGAACCTCGTAATTTTTGGTATAAAAGAACAACAAGAGGAGGATACACTAGCAATAGTAAAACAAGAATTAAATAATAAATTACAAATTGATACAACTTACCTCATAGAAGCAAAGAGGCTAGGAAAAATAATTGATCACAAAGATAGGTTGATCTGTGTCAAAGTGAGTTGTAATGACCATAAATATAACATACTTAGTAAATCTTCGAGCTTAAAAGGGTCAGGAATATTTGTAAATGAAGTCCTCATTCCAGAAGACCAAGTTGAATTAAGGAAGGAAGTTCAAAAGGTAAAAGAAGCTAGGAAAGAAGGAAAATGAACAATAATTAGAAATAGAAAAGATATTTTTAGGGATACAGACCAGAAGGATAATAATAAATAGGAATTTGGGACACTCGGGATCCTTTTTTGGAATTGTCGTGGCTTTCCATGACGCAAAGGTCCTATGATAAGTTGGATCCCGAATGATATTGATATTATCTGTCTAGTTGAAACTTGGGAGCATAAGGAGTCTAAGGTCTCTAGCATGGAAGGATTTGACTTATGGTTGGCATGGAACAAAAAATTCCACCGTAGAGGGATAGGAGGCATAGCTTGTTATATTATAAAGAGCATTTCTCCTCACATTCAACTTCATAAGATTGACCCTCTTAATCAGTACATTTGGATAGAAATTTCAGACACCGATGCTAAGAAGATGTATATAGCAATTTTCTATTTTGCACCTATTAATTCTACTTTTTATAAGAAAAACAATCTAGATAAAAATTGTCTCTATAATAATTTAGAACATGATATTTATAGTTTGAAAAATGAAGGTAATATCCTTCTGCTAGGAGACTTTAATGCTAGGACTGCAACCAAACAAGCTACTCTTTTAAGTAATGACTCCAACCATAATCCTTAATTATGGCTAGATGAAGACCTTGTTTTATCTAATAGCTAAAAAAGAAGCTTTGAAAACCTAATTGAGAATTTTTTTGGAACTGAGTTGGTCAAGCTCTGCAGCTCTCAAGACCTAGTAATTTGCAATGGAGTAACGAAGTGGCCAAACTCCAAACAAATGACTTGTATTCATGGGCTAGGTAGTAGTATTGTATATTATGTGATATCTGATATTCCCATTTCCAACCAAATAGCAACTTTTGACCTTTTAAATGACCATGAGTTTGACTTTGATCACAAACCTTTAACCCTAACTCTAAACTTTTCCATGCATAGGACCGTCATTGAAGAGAATTCTGATAATCAAAGGAATTTGTGCTTTGACAAAAGTAAAGTTGACATTTTCTTAAAGGATTTAAATAGTAAATTAAATCTCCTAACTTATAAGAACAACATTGAAGAACTCTATCATAATTTTACAACTACCCTTTCCACTTCTATTAACAAGTTCTCTTTCGAGGTGTCCTTTAAAAAGAATAATAGAACAACCAACCCTTGGTATGATAAATAATGTAAAATTGCTATGAAATCCATTAAGGATGCTTATAATGAGTCCTTAAAACTCGATAACATCAATATATACAAAGTCCTAATTAAAAGGAAAAAAATATACTATATGAATAAAAGGCAAGAGCAACTTTCACAACTATATAAGTTGGATCCTAAGAAGTTTTGGAGCCAAATTCTAAAACGCAATACTAAAGAAAATAATAGGATTCCCTTAAGGGACTGGAATTCCTACCTTAAAGGTCTTTACGAGTTCCCTAATGCCATGGACACCATTCCTATTGTCCCTACAAAGGAAGAAGTTATTTCTTTAGATGACATAGCGTTCGGGGTTAAGCGGCTTGCAAATCGGAAAGCTAAGGACATTGAAGGCTACCAAGCTAACATTTTTAAAATTGGAGGGCCAATCCTTATCCCTCACATTCACAAGCTCTTCAATTTATCAATCAAGCAGGCCTTCCCTAAACCCCGGACGCAAAGCCTCATTGTTCCTATTTTTAAAAATGGGGATAGAAACATTCCCTCTAATTATAGGACCATTATGATTAGCCTGATTTTAGCCAAGATTTATGGAATTATTTTGGAAAAGAAGATTAGCCTTTGGCTAGAAAGTCACGGTAAAAGAGCTAAAGGCCAGGTCGGGTTTAGTAGATATCATTCAACTGTGGACCATTTTTTTACCTTTAGGATCATTGCAGAGGAGTTTTGCAATACTAAAACCAATATTTTTTGTTGTTTTGTTGATGTTAGAAAAGCTTTTGACATGGTTCCTAGGAAAAACCTTTGGAATAGGTTGGAAGAGATAAAAGTTCCTCTCGAGTTGAGGGTTGCTGCAATGAGGATGTATGAGAACATTATTGCTAAGTTTTAAAACATTGAGGGTTGTTCAAAAGAGATTAACTGCAATATCAGAGTCAAACAAGGTTGTCCCTTGTCCCATACCCTTTCTAGCATATACATTGACAAGTTAGAAGATTGCTTGGAAAAAGAAGGTTGTGTCGACCCTACTCTCACTGGTATAGTCATCAATCTTCTTCTGTATGTTGATGATATCGTTCTTATGGAAAGGAGTCCCCATGATCTTGAAAACCAACTAAGAGTCCTCAAGGATTTTTGCTCCAATATGGGTATGACTGTTAATAATGATAAGACTAAGGTCATGATTATTAAATCTAATAAGATCCCTTATGATACCTTCGTATATGAAAACAACAACTTGGAGGAAGTGACTTCATACAAATATATTGGAATTGATATTCACCACAAGCTCAATTGGAATTATAGCATTGAGAAAAGGATTATTGGGGGATGGAAAGCTTATTATGGGCTTGAAAACAATTGTAAATCAGTTGATCTTTGGAGTTGGGATAAGAATAAACTCCTCTCAGAGACTCTTGTTACACATGTTATTCTTTATGGATGTGAAATCTGGGGCTGTAGTATCTCTCGTGAATCCTGGACAAAGATAGAGCAAATACAAAAAACAATTATAACCTATAATCTCAAAATTAAAGGAAATACGCCCTATCCCATCCTCCTCTTAGAAACAAGCCTCTCCCCCATTGAGAGCATGGCTATGACTAGATACCTAATGCATAAGAACAAGTTAAACAACATGGAAGACAAGAGGCTTTCTAAAATTGCTTCAAAATCGAGTCATAACCGCCATCGACTCAAGCGAGGATGGCATAAAGATGTCGGGTCTTGGCTAAACTATTGGGGAATCATGGAAGACACCATTTTGCAAAATAAAGATACTATTAAAAAAAAAGTCAAATCAAAATTTAAGGAGAAAATGTGGTGTGATAAAGAGTTAGAGGAAAAAAGAAAATTAAGGTATTATAAAGATGTAATCAACCATAATCTAGAAGATCAAAATTATCTATATGTTTTGCCAAGTGTAAAGAAAAAAATAAGCATTGCTAAGATAAGAACAAATTCTCACGAGCTCCATAGTGAAAGTGGACGTTGGTCAATTCTTAAAACGCCATGGGATGAAAGAGTGTGTCACCTTTGTGATACTAAAAATGTTGAAGATGAAAAGCACTTTCTCTTAGATTGCCAAGCCTATACCCATATTAGATCTCATTTTCAAAATATTTGTATGGTGATCTTGGAAAGCTTCTCTTAATGTTTTTCGAGCACAGAAACAAAATTCTAAAGAATCGCAAGTAATCACTTACCCTCTTAAGGTCCGATAAACCAATTCAGTCTTAGTGGACATTAATCATCATCATTTTAAAAATAAAAATTATTTTTAAAATTTTAAAATTATTAAATATCATAAACTTAATACAAAAATATTTTATAAAAAATTAAATAAAATTAATCAATTAACATTAATTAATTAATTAATTATAAAATGACCATTAGATTTTTAAAATAAAAATATTTTTTAATGTTCAAATTATTAAATATTATAAAACTTAATATAATAATTTAAAATAATTAAAAACTATTTTCTTATATATAAGTATAAATAATTACAATATAATCTCCACATTAATTGTTTCAGCCCCATCGTCGTACTCACCTTCTTCCTCTTCAGCAAATGGCCTAGTGACAGCGTTCATTTTCATTCATTTTCCAAAACCTCGTTAATTTCAGGACACGGGCGCTCCTAACGGGTCTTTAAGTTGAGTGTGGAAGGCGTGAAATAGTCAGACTGCGAACAAAATTTAGAAGCTTCGAGAAACTAGTCATCTTCAGGAAAATAATAAATTTGTTAATGTCAAGAGAAGATTCCATCTTAGGATTGTAGATTTAGGAAAATAATAAATTTGTTAATATGAAGAGAGGGTTCCAATTTAAGATTTTAGATGAGGGTCATTAGAGGCCAAGCCACAAAGTCACAAGTCAAAGCAGTGGTTGTTAAGCTTTACATAATCTATCTATATCATGGATAAAGTCAATGTTGAAGGTGGGTTTCATTTTATAGTTATAGATTTTAGTTATTGTCAGCTTAGTCACAAAATCAAAGTTAATGGTTGATATTGTGGTGAAGCTTTACATGATCAAAATCTAAAGTCAATGTTGAAGGGTGTGGAATGTTGCCAAATTTTTTTTTAGAAATTTTAATAAACTAGTTCTCTACACGAAAGTAATAAATTTGTTATTGTGAAGAGAGGGTTTCATTTTACTATCTAGGAAAATAATAAATTTGTTATTGTGAAGAGAGGGTTTCATCTTAGGATTGTAGATTCAAGTTATTGGAGACTTAGCCACAAAGTCAAAAGCAATGGTTGATGTTGTGGTTAAACTTCACATGATCCAAGTCTATAAACTATAAAGTCAATGTTGAAGGGAGTGTTCCATGTTACAATTGTAGATTTGAGTTATTGGAGGCCTAGCTACAAAATCAAAGTCAATCGTTGACATTGTAGCTAAGCTTCACATGACCCAAATCCAAAGTCAATGTTGAAGGGTTTGGAAGATCTCGGATACTTAAATTACTAAAAAAAAATGAAAAATTGTTACTGGGAAGAGAGAGTTCCATCTTACAATTGTAGATTTAGGAAAATAATAAATTTGTTATTGTGAAGAGAAGGTTCCATCTTACAATTATAGAGTAGGGTCATCAAAGGCCTAGCCACAAAGTCAAAGGAAATAGTTGAGGTTGTGGTTAAGCTTCACATGATTCAAATCTATAAACAATAAAGTCAATGTTGAAAAGAGGGTTTCATCTTACAATTGTAGATTCCATTTATTGGAGGCCTAGCCACAAAGACAAAGTCAATGATTGACATTGTGGTTAAGCTTCACATGACCCAAAATCCAAAGTCAATGTTGAAGGGTGTGGAAGCTTGGACAAACTAGCCTTTTATAGGAAAATAACAATTTTTTTCATATAAAAAGAGAGTTTATCTTAAGATTGTAGATTCTGAATATTGAAGATACATCCACAAAAATCAAAATCAATAATTAAGATTATAGTTAAGATTCACATAACCCAAATCTACAAAATAAGAAGTCAATTGTTGACTTTATGACTAACCTTATCTTATCTGATCTAAATTTAGAATTGAATTTGAACAGAAGAGATACCGGATCTAAATTTAGAATTGAATTTAGATTAAAAGAAAACCTTATATACTAGATTTGATATGTATAAATATTATAAATTTTCTATATTTAAAAAAAATTTAAGTCAAACATCATATTTAAATTGAAATTGAGATTATATTTTTAGATACAGGAAAAAGAATCATTGAAAAGAGCTACTGAATAAAGCAATAGTTTAAATGTTTTATTTTTGGAAGGTTTTCTGGTAATTTTTTTCATTTGATTTTGTTGGAAATCCGGTGATGAATGGTCGGATCTGCAGATTTGAGTGATTATGTTTGTATAATGAGAGTGCCTCAGGAGTTTTTCAGCAAGCTAAATCCATTTATACATTCAGAAGGACAATTTAAATAACAGAAAATAGAGATTTTGTCCAAATTTACATGGCCTGATTCCACAATTCCTTCCAAAAAATCCAAAAATAGAATGTTTAACCAACTCCAAAATAAATACCTTCCATTTCATGAAAAAGATCATGAAAAAAATAGTTGAAAAAAACTAATAGTATAACAAAAACATTATAACTATTTAACTGTAAAAACGTACACACTCATCTTAAAAAAATATTATTTCTTTTCAATTCATTAAACAAATAAAATTAATAAAAAATTATGATGTAAAAAATTGAGCGGTCTACGTGCATCCACCTCACCAGCGTACACGCAACTACTTTAGTGGTCTACGTGCATCCACCTCACCAGCGTACACGTGTATTAGCGTGGACAACCGTTGTAACTGCGCGTCGACAAAAACACATATTACCTTACAGAGGGAATAGTGATCGAGAATTATGAGAACCAGAGCACAATTGACAAGTCTATTACGCTATGGTAACTACATGGAAATTTTTAAAATTTAATGTATAAATTGTGCTATATTAAGATTAACATAAAGCAGAGAGCTATCTACTCCTTTTTCTTAGTCTATTTCACATAACAATGGGCAAATCTTTTCCACAATGATAAAAGCAAGTTGGTTTATGTTGTTTTCAATTTATTAATCTACTTCATTATAATTAATGCTTCCACGTCATGATTTAAATAATCTAATTTGTTTAGATGGTTTATGGATTAATAACATGGAAATATAGCATTGGTATTAGAGACATAATGAAAATTATCCATAATAAAATGGATCTATATAGTTATTATATAATTTATCGATACGCACGAAAGAAATATATTGGAATTAGAGGGGTCGGTTTATATTAAAGTCTAAAAATTAGATTAACAAACTAAAACTAAAAATCATCTAATTTTCAATGAAATAAAAGGTGAAAAATATAGGTATCTAACCATGATGACATATGTTTTGGAAGTCTTCTTTGCATTTTATAGGATGATAGCTTTTAAATGGCGGTATGCATATCATAGATTTTAATTTGTAATAATAATAATAATTTAATTTTAAGGTCATGGCCAACCAAATTGGTGTATGAGACCCCATTGTTTATGGGACAAGGGACCTCATTCACACAATGATTAGTGTATGAGGCCCCATTGTTTATGGGACAAGGGACCCCCTTCACACAATGATTTGACTGTTAAACTCTACAGAGGTATACATACTCTACCCCCCTCTAGATTTGAACCTGTGTATGCAATTTGCAAGGTGGCAATCCATTTATTCCTTACATGTCCAAGTACTAGCCATGTCAGTGACTATAATTCAAACACATGGAGATAGTAATGTATGATAATCTACTAAAGACTTCTGGAAGCATCATAAAGATTCCAAGAGGTTTTTAAAACACTAAACCTAACCCCAATTTTAGTTATTAAAAAACTAATAGACGAAGGACAAATGGTTCTCTTTCATTAAGTGTCATTGTTGTTTCTTAGTATGGGCAATGAGTGTACATAAGACATTTAGAGAGTGGAGAGTGATGTAATATGTAGAGAACTATAAAAGAGCATGATGTGTCATAGATTTATAACAAGATTGGACCTCTTTGTAATATGTTTGTAATCTCCATTATATAAAATACATAGTGCTTTATTTCTTGTTGGGATTTCCCATATCATGTTTCCATGGGAAAAGACTCTCTTCCATTATGTGTATGTGTGTTTGCTATTATAATTTTCTTTTTTATATCACTATATTTAAAAATTCTAAACGATGTGTTTTCATTTTTATTGATGAAGTGAGAATACAAAAATTCGTCGAACATAGGTTCATTATCCTAGGTATAAGTTTTATATATGTTTTGGTGATTTGAGTATTGAAATATTCGATAATATTTACAAATCATATTGGTACTAGCGTCATTTATTTAGAATTTGTATGTTTAAGTGTAGTATATTCTTACTCAGCTTAGAATTTCTAAATGCGAGGGAAAGATGCACCTTCTAGATCCAAGATTGACACAAGAAAGGTTAAGAAGTAGTTTCAATCCTAAAAAATGGAATATGAACACTAAAAAGGACCCATTGATAAAGAGAAAAGAATGTTTACTAGACTTGAATATCAATTCGTTGACATTTGCAAGAGTATGGAATTACTCATGGTCATTTTTAAGAAGAAGATCAACCCCTTTGCAGATCAACCTAAATCTCATGAGAAGCCAAAATATCATGAGGTGTTGAGGAAAGAGGAGGAATAATTGAAGCTTAAAAAAGGAAAATCTAGTAATGAATCTCCTCATGACCTATGTAAAGTGGAAGAAAAGGTCAAGACCAAGCCCTATGAAGGACGGTAGTTGCAGTTGAATTATTGGTTGCAACAATTAGAAGTCTATTTTAGTGTGCATAATGTATTAGAGGGAAAAAAATAACTTTTGGTAGACTCTTGAGCTAGAAGGTCATGTGAAAATATGGGGGAAATCTACATTGAGGACCTTAAGCTAGGGTGAGACCCATAGGTATTCAAAGACCTCCTTAAGTCTCAATTTTACCCTATTGAGCATCAACGACACTAGAGGATTCAATGGAATTATTACTTACAATGGATTGAAGGAGAAACTGTAAAAGAGTACACACTAAAAATTTTGGGAAGCAAGACATTCGATTAGGGATAAATCCCAAGAACCCCAACATAGTCACCAAGTCTCTGGATGGATTTCACATTAATACAAGGAGGCAAGTTATGCTATTCAAGCCCAAGTCCATGGTTAAGTTGTGGAGGTATGTTTACTGGCCCAAAATTAAAGAAGAAGTAGATAGGTTTATGACAGGTTGTATATTATGTTGTATCAACAATACTAGTAACATGAAGTGATGATTATACCATTCACTTTTATTGCCATGGGAAAACCTATCCATGGAATTTATTGGAGTTTTTCCAAGGAAAGAAGAAATAATGACTACTTGTATGCGTTATTCGATAGGTTTGGTAAGATGTGTGTTCTTATTATGTGTAAGAAGACCATCAATGGAAAAGAAGACACGATCTTGTTATTTAAAAGGATCCGAGTACACTTTAGTATTCCAAGGAGCACCATTTGAATAGAGAAACTATAATGTACCTAATGAGGTACACAAGCGGGATAAATAATGTGATCTAGCCATAATCATGAAATTGTCAGGAGTGTGTGCATGAAGTTGGTGGTCGAAAAAGTGGCAAGGGGGTCAACAAGAATGTGAGCTTGCAGGAATGTGTGCGCATTCTCAGAAACGTGCGTGCATTCCTAACCCTATAGGTTTGGAAGTGCCCAAACCTCCACTCAGCTTGACACGTAGGTTTAGTAGAAGGAACAAACACACTCCTAGAAATGCACATGTGTTCCTCTGCTAAACAATTTTTAAAGGGATGCAAGTGTGATTTGTCCTCATTTGCACAAATCACACTTGTGTTTTTACCCTCATTGAGAAAATAGTGAGGAGCTAGAGAGGAGAAACAAGGTGAGGATATTGCCACCGTGTCCCACGCAAGCCAGGTATGTGTTATTTCTCTTATTTTCTCCCAATTTAGTCTTTTGTTCCTAGGAATCTAAATTAAAGAAATTTTCTATTTTCTATTTTAATTAAAAAAACCATCCTAATTTACATGCCATGGCTTATTAAATTTCATCCTATATAATAAAATGGATCTTGGAGACAATGTAAATTTCTCAGAAGAAAACCAAGAAGAGAAAAACCCCAACCCACCACAACCACCCAATGTAAACACTCAAATTGATGAGGGGTTGGTTATATTAAGAACGCTTGAGGAACAATTAAGGGACACTAGAGAGCCTAGCAAGGTCTCCTTGGCCACTTCTTTGGACATCATTGTGAAGTCCATTGCAAGTGCCCAAGGGAAATTGACCTCTATTTCTGATTATGGGGAAATAATGTATGAGTACTATAACATTGGTTTGGATAGAAACCAATTCAGAGACTTAGGAATTTCAAAAAAAGAAATATTGTCTATTTTTAGGAATCTTAGAAATGAACAAAAAAAACCATTTAACAAGAAACGGATATCCATTGATTGGTGCATCCATCCTCAGATTAGTGAAAACTAGATGGATAGGCAGTATATGGTATACGATAAACCTCCATGCAATAACAAGGAGGTTCCCTTATATTTTCTGAGAAAATTATGGGTTGAGTTTATTTTGGGTAAGCATGTCAATTAATTTGACATGGTTGAATTCCAAGGGGTGGGTCGAGGGTCCGCACAGGACCAAGAGCATGCCATGCGTGATCCCATGTTAGGTCCTCTTCCCCGTAGGCAAAGACTTGACCCCCCTACTCATCATCCTCCTGTTGTAGAGATCTTGCAATAGGTACAACTAGTCATTTCATCATTGGCTCCTAGCCTAGTGCAACAAAGTATCTTTGTTGCACTATCTTGACAAGAGGTGCATGTCGGTGACATTGATAGAGGGGTTGGAGCTTCAGCATGCACAACAAGGTATAGTTAGGAGAGGGCACATGGACATAGAATTCGTCCAAGTGAACCTCACATATGCTCGAGCTACGAGAAGATATGTTATGGGCCTATAGAGACCAGTGGACAACATAGCTTCATGGAGGATGTTAGTATCTTATCTCTCACTATGTTCTTCATCATTATGTATTTATTTTTTATTCTATGTATTTATATTGATATTTTATTGTATGTTGTTTTGCAGTTCTTACATCCGAGTAGTAGACCCTCTATGCCCATGGATGCATCAATTCCTAGCCCCACCACTGATGCAGTAGTAGAGACATTCTTCTCATTTGGAACACCACACAGGTATGTGTCACATTTGATAAACTCACCATAATCATTACTTTATTTTATGACATCCTCAAATTTTTAATGTTCTTGTGTTTCTATAGGATTTGGGACTAGGAGATGTCATGGAATATCCATTTGGGATGGAAAAATGACCTGCATCATAGGTATCATGTGTAGAGTTAAATATTGTACAATTTTAAATTCTTTTGTGTTTATGTTTTTGAATTTTACTATTTGGTACTGATCATTCAATATGATTAACATGTATGCCATATGTTGGCATATTTTCTAGTTATAGTACTACTGCACTCCCTGGGCACTTGGGATTTTCTTAGGGGTTACCTTTCTCCATGCCTAGGGAGTTGCAATCACTTGTACAACCTATGGGGGTCTATCGTAGCCGACCCCCAACATCTATCATATTGCACACATCCTCAATGGATTCACACACAAGCCACCCATCTGCACCACCTCTTCCATCGCATCCATCCACAGTGGATGCACTTGTATGCCACCCACCCCCGCCACCATTTCCATCTACCCCATGCACCAAGGTTTCCAAAGTAGAGGTTGACTTGGAGCAGGTTATACAAACTAGTGCTCCATCTGCTAGAGAATATCCATCAAGGCCCAAGATATTCATAGTGAAATAATGTGTTGCTAATAATTTTTTATGTATCATGAATTTTATTTTACACATATTTGTTTAATTTTCTTGACTTGATCCTTGTAACTGATGCAGGGTGGCATCATAGAGAGATTGGGGTCATAGAGGAGGGTATCGCCCTCATGATTAATGTTATCATATGCGGTGAGTTGTCTTAGGTTAAATTACAAAGAATCATTTTGTAAGTCTATTAATTCATTGCGAAAAAAAATTATAAAAATGTTTTTTCTTTGTGCAGTATCCATAGCATCGAAGCACTCCCAGGCCTAGACCCACTCGAGGTTCTTCCTTGAGAAAGAGAAGAGATATAGGTTTCTAGGATTCTCCTAAAGGTGGCGAGGGTGGCAGTGGTCAATGATTGACTAACTATTTCCATTTTGTATCTAGGCCACCATATGGATGTATTTTATGTTAGGGAACTTATTGTCACTTTGTATATTGGGCACGAGGTGTCATTTTGTAAAAATGTACAATTTAGACGATGTTGAATATATATATATATATATATATATATATATATATAGATAGATAGATAGATAGATAGATAGATAGATAGATAGATAGATAGATAGATAGATACACACACACACACACACATTTCATGGCACATTTTTTTATGAATCTCATTGTTTCTGCATTTTATGTTGATGAATATATGAATTTCAAAGTGTCTAAATTTTATGTGTATTAATCCCTTGATTTTTTTCTAAAGTGATTATAAATACTTTTGTTACGCATTAACGAATATCTTATGGTGGAAAATGTTGCTAAGTGCTAAATCCATAAGAAATGAATGGTTCTCAAGTAGTATTGCTTGCTAATCAACCATGTATCTATCATTCCTTCTAAATTATTTTCATGAATCTTGTGTATATCCATATTCTAACTGAAAACCAACAATATGGACTACCTCTTGAAATATCTCCATCTAAATCCAATGAAAATCCACCCTCAAATAGTGGTCACTTGAAAATATTGTGATCTAAAAAATGGCATATTACAATACTTTATTATAGAAATACATTTTCTCATTTATCTTCTACATATTTGTAAATAAATTAACAATCTTAGCTCAATGTTATGTCAAATTAACCTCCATAACTAGTACTAGAATTACTCAATTACGAAGATGACATAAGCTAAAATTCAATTATGCAAGTACATAACATTTGGACAACCCAAACACTTCATATATATTTAGAATATAAAGTACATGCACCTACCAATATATTATCATGGGTTGTTACAATTTGGTCTCTTCAAACCCTAGTGAGGGAAACCATAAGATAACATTAGTTAATAGCTCCATTCATTAGAGATCAACAACAAATGATCATACATAATGGTAAGTCCTTTTTAGAACCTACATTTGTATCCCACAATTGTACAAGATCAACTCCCTCTATCTTCTTAATAACAAGCACATTAGGTAGCACTAGGGTTTTCAAATGCCACAAAACCCTAACTTCTTCTCTTACCAGAGATACGTGATACAAATATTTATTTTCTCCTCTAGGTATAAGTACTTGTATTCCTAGTCTCCTCAGGACAAAAAATTGACCCTAGTCTTCCCTTGACATTCCTTTGAGAAGCCTAGTTGTTAGTTTTTTAGTTGATTCAATCCATAATTTGACCATTTTCTAAGGCACACACATTATTCCTCTCTTTCTATGCATGACATATATAAATCATTGGATTTATGTGTAACCCTAAATAAAATCCAAAAGGACTAGTCAGACTCATTAATGAACTCATGTTTGTTTAGTTTGTGTAGTGGGTATATGTAAATTTTGTTAAACCCATCAATTATTAATAATATTTATTCGATCTTCCATGATGTCCACTAAACTTATTGATTTTGATCAATACAATGAGAGAGTTCACATGGAAACTAGATCTTAGAATCAATATCATTTTCCACCTACAAATAAAGGTTTTGAGGTTACATTTCATGACACACCATAGAAAGCAATGGTATGTGACCAAAATTCCTCCAGGGAGACTTGAGACCATTATTCTTTTCCCTTCACCATCTATGAGAGTTTATTGCACATTCCTACCCATTTTTGGGGTTAGAGCATAGAAGGAGACAAAGGACTCTCCAAAACTCAATCCCACAAACCTGTTCACGCCATGCCATTTCCATGCAATTGCCATGCCATGTCATTTACACGCCTTTCCATGTCATTGTCATTCATTTCCAAGCCATGCACAACATTCCATTTCCATTCCAATGCCACACCATTTCATCCCTTTCCATGCCATGCCATTGACATGCCTTTCCAATCCATGCCATGCCATGCCATGTCATTGCATCCCATTTCCATTCCATTTCCAATCCTTTCCATTTCCATGCCATGGAATTTCCATGACATGTCATTTCCATGCCAATGTTATGCCTTTCCATCCCATGCCTCTGCCATGCCAATGTTATGCCTTTCCAAGACATGCCATGGAATGACATTGATGTGCCATTGTCATTATATGCCATTGCCATGCCTTTCCAAGCCATGCATTTCCATGCCATTGTCATGTATCTTCCCATGTCTTGTCATGTAGCTTCCCATTTTAACCTATACAAAAGTAACTATAACTTTCCATAACATTATGCGAGTAAAAATTCAAATCAAAATGTGGATTGCAATGAAACAAGAATAATAAAAAAAGAAAATTTTCTCATCCCAACAAATAAAAGAAAAAAATTATAGGGACATATGACTTAAATTTATATCACAAAGTTCCTTTCCATCCAATGAAGTGTTTATGAAAATTTAAGTGTAGGTGAAAAAGTTTGCTTGTCTTGCCAAGCCATGCCATTGCTTTTCCTTTCCATGTCATGCCTTGCCTTTTCATGTCATGTCTTTCCTTTCCATATCATTCCTTGTCTTTCCATGCCATGCCATGGCATGCCTTGCCTTGCCATGGCATGCCTTGCCTTTCCATGAAATTCCATGACATTCCATTGCCACACCATTGACATGCCTTTCCATGCCATGCCATTTTCATGCCTTTCCAAGACATTCCAATCCAGTCCATGCCATTTCCATGCCTTGTCATGCCATGCTATTGCATCCCATTTCCATGCCATTTCCATGCCTTTCCATTACCATGCCCTACCATGCCATGCCATGTCATTGACATTGTCATTCCTTTCCAAGCCAACAAATGATATTAACTAAGTTACAATAGGACAAATATAACAACCCTTAAAACTAGTCTAGTAATAACTAAATGAAAGGGGGTTGAAAATTCAATCCTAAACTAGGGTTTAGATAATAAATGCTTGTTGAAATGCAAGATGGCACATAACAACCCTAAAATATTCAAGACATCAATCCCTAAAGGGATGAAAAATATGACATAAATGTAATAAAAGGTGTAAAGGTATATTCTAAGGGTGAAAGATGACAACTAAAACCTAGACGTCAAGCAAACAAGGCTAGAAATCGAGGGTAAGTCCTAATCTAACCAATAAATTGAGGGTTTCAAGACAAGGTTAATTCAAGAAGAATAAAAGATAACATGCAATATCACCACTTTGATAAATAATTTATTTAATACATTGAAGAAATAACCATCAACAACTTAGAAAGAGCACTTACTAGGTAAATCAATGACCTATACCTAGACCTTGTCTTTCCTTGTCTTGCCAATCCATGTATTTCCTTGTCATGCCATGCCATGCCTTGACTTTCTATGCCATGCCTTTCTTTTCCTTTCCATGCCATGCTATGTCATGTCTTGCCTTGTCTTTCATTTCCTTTCCGTGCTATGCCATATTTTTCCTTGCCTTTCCATGTTAATCCATTCCTTGCCATGTCATTCCTTGCCTTTACATTCCATGCCTTGCCTTGCCTTGTCATGGTATGTCAGGCCTTGCCTTTCCTTTCCAAGCCATGCATTTCCAAGGCAAGGCAAGGCAAGAAAACACATGGCATGACAAGGCATGGCAAGGTATGACAATGCATGTCATGGAAAGGCGAGGCATGGCATGAAAAGGCATGGAAAGACAAGTGAATGAAATGTCAAGCCATTCCTTTCCTTGTCAACCCATGCCTTGCCTTGCGATGCCATGACATTCCTTGCCTTTCTATTCCTTACCTTCCCATGTCATGACTTTCCTTGACTTCACTTCCCATGCCATGCCATGCCTTGCCTTGCCTTTCCAGGCCATGCCATACCATGGTATGGAAAGATGTTGTGAACAAAGTCTCTAAATGATGACGACGACAATATCACTAAGAATTCCTTCAAAAGGGTGTTATGAAAACAGGGATGATTTTAGGGGATAAATTTCACCCATGGGCTAATTTTTCATGGTTTTTCCCAAAAAAAGATTCATTATTATAAAAATGATTCGCCCAAATTTATAGGATAAAATTATTTTACCTTAAAAATCATCAAAATTTTATACAAACTATATAAAATCCTTAGAAATTTGAATATTTTTACAAAAATATTGCCAAACATTTTCTAGTTGGCATATGAAGGATTAGTAAGATTCGCCAAGGTTTCTACATTTTAAAATAAATTTCCATCCTTAAAATAATCCTTGTATGAAAAACACAATATGTGTGTGTGTGTGTGTGTGTGTGTGATAATAACCATACTCAATGTGATATCTACAACAATATTGTGTTTATTTGAACATACTAAGGCTTTGATTTATTGAAAGATCTTTGGACCAAGTTAAGTGCACTATGTACTATCCTGAATCTCTCATACAATTATGTCTATGTAATGTTAATAAAGTCTTTAATATGGGGTTCATGGTCCCTATATCCCCTTATCAGTTTTAGTACATCTTTTTGGTTGGAAGAAGGCCTAGTGTTTTGATATCGGAAATCATGTACTAGTCCCTAAAACACTCCAATTAACTTCATTTCAAAATGGGGTAGCCTACCAGTGAAGGCCCACAAATCTGTTGGACCACCTGTGTCAAGGATATCGCGTCTATGAGAATACTTTATAAGGGTATTGACATTTAATTTCATGAGGTGTGAGGTGTTTTGTAGCAAACAATGTTTTCTTGTGATCTTGCTAACAATTGATTGTGACAAGACACATTGGGATGCATTGCGGTCTTTAGAATAAGATTCCTCACCAATTCTTTGAAAATCATCTCCAAGTTTTCTAACAATATGATGACTTGTTTCTAAACTTTTGACTGTTTTAATGCCAAAAAATTCTCCTAAGAACAGAAAAACTTCTAGATTTTAGCAAAGACTATTAGGTAGCTAGAGAGGTAGTAGTGGGGGTCCCAGAGGGTGATAATAGTGGAGGTGATTCAATGTAAGGTGGAATAGGTCCACTATATTATTAAATAAGGCCCACTATGGTAGTTAGATATAATAAATGGGTAGTTAGATATAATAAAGGTAAGAGGACTTCTTAGAAGGTTCTACTTCTAGAAGATTCCTCCTCCAGAATGTTCCTAGGTGATGGTAGCACTAGATAAAGGGGTTCAAGAAATGTAATGGGACATGAAGAGAAATATTGTATTTGGAGCATTATCTCAATAGGAGGATGCCCCCTCGAAGAGGTAAGTGAACAAGAGAGGATCCTTTCCATAATAGGATCCATTGTATGGTGTTTTCCTACCTCAAGGGTTTTGATATAATAAAGTGGTGGTTTTCTATATTTTTCTTGGTATATCTTGTGGCGATTATATTTGTATGTCTGATCAGGTTCTTAACAATTGGTATCGGAGCACTTTCCTTGGCAGACATTGTGGGCAATTGTTTTTTATTTTTTTATTTTTGTTTTTGGAGAAGAAAAAAGAGGGTCGCGACATTCCATAAAATTTAGGTATATTTCTGTGACAATTTTTCAGAAACAGGTTGTATATATGAGTTCCTCTCAGTAAAAAACCCAATTTTAAAAAACAAATTGTCTGAAACAGAGTTCGGGAAGTCAATATATTGAAGTTTTAAAATCTGCAATTTTCAGGGTTTTTTCCGCGGACGACGGTGCGGTTTTTTTATTTATTTTTGTAGCATCTAGAGGCCTAACTTGACCAAAAAAATTACAGATCTGAGTTCCTCTCACAATTTCACCCAATTTAAAAAAAACACTCAGCTGAAACTGAGTCCAGGAAGTGAAGTTATGAACATTTTAAATTCAATAGTTTTTCAGGGTTTTTCCAGAAAAAGTCGCGATTTTCTGTCCTAACTTATTGTTCTATTTTTTGGGTTTTTTCGTGACGGATTTGGGACTGAAGATTTCATAGGGTGATCATATGGATATTTCCTCTCAAACCTCCAAAGAAATTCTACAATTTTTTGAAGCATTCAAATCCCAATTGTATGACACATTGGATGCCAAATTGGATGACTTTGTAGATGGCCTCACAAACGACCTCAATGATAGTTTTCGTAGTATTCAAGATTCATTGGATAACATGCAGTAGATATTTCTTATGGCGGACATAAGGGATGAATATAATTAACAAGTATATGCTTGGTATGATTTGGAGGCAGATTGCGATGATTGGTATATGGATAGTTGTCATTTCTGGGATGACAACCACTTTCATATTTTAGTTGATGACTCTAATCCACCTTCTATAGAGAGCGTCAATGTGACAAATCGGGAGCCAATGATTATTACCAGTGTCCATCCTGCATATTCTACAGTGGTATTATTCCTTCCGTATTCTGCTACGAACCTTTTCCACTATGTGCATGGATCTTCTTATTTGGATCCACATGACATGTGTCAGTCTTTGGAGCATCATTTTGAGTTGGTTATTGGGTTCCAAAATATTCCATAGGGAGTTCACATGAGAACTTGAACATGGGACCTTGCCTTACAATGGCAGTTGGACTACTTCAACATGGTGGCTTTCCTTTCTACATGTGATGTTGGTTCTCCAGTCTTATTCAACATAATGGTCCACAATTATCCATGGGTCTCTGGTATATGGTTGTACATCAAGCGTTGAGGACAACCCTTTAATAAGGGGGATGTAATGTTAGGTAGCTAGAGAGGTAGTAGTGGGGGGGCCAAAGAGCCCATAGTGATAACAATGGAGGTCATTCAATGTAAGGTGGACTAGGTCCACTATATTATTAAATAAGGCCCACTATGGTAGTTAGATATAATAAATGGGTAGTTAGATATAATAAAGGTAAGAGGACTTCTTAGACGGTTCTACTTATAGAAGATTCCTCCTCTTGAATGTTATTAGGTGATGGTAGTACTATATAAAGGGGTTCAAACAATGTAATGGGACATGAAGAGAAGTATTGTATTTGGAACGGTAGCTCAATAGGAGGATGCCCCCTCGAAGAGGCGAGTGAATAGGAGAGGATCTCTTCCATAATAGGATCCATTGTATGGTGTTTCCCTACCTCAAGGGTTTTGATATAATAAAGTGGTGGTTTTCTATATTGTTATTGGCATCTCTTGTGGTGATTATATTTGTAGGTCTGATCAAGTTCTTAACAAAGACAAAAATATTTGACATTTAACATCATCGAATTTTGGTTCAAAATATTCTTTAATGGTTTTATAATAATTATAATGAATAGTACAGTTAGGTAACTTACCTTCAAGTGATTCTAAACCGCTTTCATCGACTTGAATTCATTTAGGAGTTCTTCACCGCACAATGCTCAATCTAGGTAGGGATGATGAACCCCTATTCTGACACTCGTGACCTCCTTGTTGTGGAGTTAACAATGTTGTAGTTCCTTCCCCTTCAATCACTAGCGGATCAAAACTGGGAGAAGAGTGGACATGGGATTGACTAGTTTCTGGAACATTTGACTGTCCAACAAGAGGTTGAACCACATGAACTTCTTCACCACAATGTTGTACACTAGTTGCCTCTCTAATTTCATCCATTGTATAATCAGCTCCAAGAAAATCATCCATCATCTAGTCATCCAAAACAAGTTGTCTTGATGAGATACTGGATGGATTGGTCTCTACTAAACTCTTGTGTTTTTCTTGTGGTGATGGAGGAGAAGCAAAAACGACATCTTTTCCGTTAGAAATTGGATTGCCCTATTATGAAATACTACGCTTTGACATATGTAAGTTTTTCTTTTCTCTTTCTTCTTCTACCATTTCGATCGATTTCTCTTTTCTCAGTGACTTTCTTTCTCGAGTCTGTTGATTCCCCATGTTTAAAGAGAAAAAATGGCTTCCAAACACCCCACCATAAATTTTTCTTTGTATTACACAATAAGGAAAAACTAACAATTCCAATTCCAAGTGGACAAATTTGTCTTCATATTATAAAAGAAGACATAACTAATAATTTTAATTCCAATTGGATGAATTTGTCTTGGTGTTACACAAGAAGACAACTAAGAATTCCAATTCCAATTGGATAAATTTGTCTTGGTATTACACAATTAACAATTCCAATTGGACAAGTTTTTTTTCCAATTCCAAGAAGACACAAGAAGACAAAAACAACAATTCCAATTGAAAAAAATTGTCTTCCAATTCCAAGAAGACACAAAGAACAATTCCAATTTCACTTGAACAAATTTGTCTTCCAATTTTTCTCACAATGGTCTTGCAATAGCAAAAAACTGTCTATGAATAAACAACAAGAATCAAATAAGAAAAACTTGTCTTTGTGCACTATTTTTGTGTGCAGATGTTGGGAATTCTTTGTCGATCTTGATATAGATGAGGTAGTGGAGTGTGCTTGGCACCAAAAAATGGCCAGCAGGAATGCACGTGCGCTCCTAGAATGCATGCGCACTAAAGCATGTGTGCATTCTAGGAACGTGCATGCATTCCTACTAGCATAAACGCGTAACAATTACAAGGATATCAAGTCACAAGTGTGTGTGAACACTCTTAATGCAATAGATATAGAATTTATTATAGACCAAACATCTTTAGAATAAACATGTATAGGGGGATGGGGACAACTAGGACCTAAGGGGTTAGGATTGAAATTTTCTTCAAGCATAGAGAAATGGTTATAGCACCAAGATGTGGGTGATGTGGGTGCAAGGGTTGTGGGGCTTTTAACAAGAGGTTTATACATAGTGCACTCAAGGATCGAGTGTAGGGGGGGGGTTAAGGGTTGAGTATAGGTTATGTCTAGGGTTATATGGAGCTATATGGGTCTATGTCTTGGTATACATAAATATCTAGGTCATAATCTACGTCAAGCTGTAGGTCATGGTATAAATCTAGCTCTAGCTTTATGTCATGGTGTAGGTCATTGTCTAGGTCTATGTCATGGTGATCCAAATGGATCCAGGAAGGCCTAAAACTAAAATTTCTTAGGATTAGATGAAACCAACGCCATTGCTTCGAGATCATCGTGTCGATTCCAACCATATATTTTTTTTCCAAAAATGGACATTGTGTGCGAAAGTTATCGTGTTTTGATCGATTTCTCAAACATGAAAAAAAATGTCAAATTCAATAGTCAACAAGACGTACTGTTGACATCGACAGTATGTCAGCATGACATGTCAGGTGATGTCAACATGACGTTAGTTGGGACATGTGGCAGCACTAGAGGCTGACATGTGGCAGAAAGATTTAGCATTTTTAGGCTGAGTTGGCATAGTACGGATTTGACACGCGGACTGTACGAATGTTGACATGGCAGTCCATACACTGACGTGGCCCAATGATAGTCCGACACATGGTGGTACAGATGACAGGTGGCAATGATGTGGCGCTGATTGAGAGGCTGACTGTACGGTATGACATAGTGACGTGGTGCCAGGTGGTAGGATCCGGTCTTGACATGTGTCGTATGATGCTGACTAGGCAGATTCATTGGCAGGTTGACGTGGCAGTCCACTCGGCAACTGACTGTGTGTACGGTGCCCAATCCAGAGGTGACACATGGCCCAATCATAGGGTTCCACGTGGCACCCCAAATATGGCCAATGTGGGCCGGTTCAAAATTTTGTTGCACCTCCGATGGAATTGAATCCTCGACCTTCAGGCATGGGCAACGATCTAACCAACAAGCGCCAACCGACTGGGCTACACAATAAGAATTAATGCCTATGAGACCCCTTTTCATTTTTTTGTGGTGGTTGTAGAGGTTTGGGGATAAACCCCGGTCGACGAGGGCTGGCTGGGACATATGGCTTGACTGGAGGACTAGGCACTAGCCCGCGGTCACATGGCCATCCACACAACTAGGTGTCAGATGACAAGGGGCTCGACCAGAGGTTTAGGGAACATGGGGCTTAAGCGTTGGACACATGGTGTGCCCATATGATGAGGACCCCAAAGAAACGGGGTTGTCACACCATTGTTTCCCAAAAAGTGGGTTTTCAACCTTATTATAAATATGTTAATGATTATTAGCCTGATTTTAAGATTTTTCCCATTTTTGAGGATCTGGAGCCTTTTTTGAGGCTATATCTTCGAGAGAAGTTGGGAGATGACCCCCAACTCCAAATATATAAGAATTAGAGGTTTTTGACAGCATGAGGAGGTTTAGAAACAACAAAATGCTAAATATTTTGAAATCCTAAGCCATTTTTATGCAGGGAAGTCATTGAGGAAGCAAACTTTGGAGGCCATTTCCAGGAGCTACGCTCAACCTTTTTCAGTGTCGTCAATTGTGTTGGATTCTTGAGGTCGAGAAGAACACAAACAAACCATTTTAAATCCATTTGAGATACTTCTGATGTAATTTTGCAGCATTGAATATTAATAAGAAAGCCTCCCCCACTGAGACAACGGCCCGAAGACGTAGGCAACCTTGCCGAACTCCATTATCAAGATTGGTGTTATGGTTTGTTGTTCCTTATGTCTATTTTATCTTCTATATTATTTATGATGGCTGCAACATTCTTTCATTAAAATATTCTTCCTCATTTAAGTTTTTGAATGTAATTTAACACATGCTTAAAACTCAACCAAGTCTTTTATAGATCGTTTTTGGATCAAGTGGTATCAGAGTAGGTTGACAATTGGTTTTTTGAGTTTTCATGATTATCAGGGAAAAGATAAGTTGCGGTGAAAGAGATATTTTAGAAGGAGATCCTAAGATTGGATCGAGAATGAGGACATCCCATAGTGAGAGGATGGCATCGGAAGAAGGTCTTCCTCAAAATGGAAGAGAGTTTCAAAAGAATTTCTTCACTATTTCAGAGATGGTAAAAGTATTATATGATGATTACTTGGAGAGGAAGAGACCTTTTCAAGGGGAATCGTCAAAACAAGACAAAAGTGAAGAAGGAGAGGACCCTCCTAAACCTCCTCCTTCACCTCCTTCATCTTCTTCGTCTTCAAGTACAAGTTCAACTTCTACCGCAAGAAAAAATTCTCATAAACATAAACATGATATGCCATTACTTAAGCTTGATGTAAAATTTGAATTTCCCATGTATGATGGAGAAGTCAATGCTGAGAGGCTTGATAACTAGGTCAGACAGATGAAAGTTTATTGCAGTGTGCAACAAATCAAAGATGACGCAACCCAAATCAAATTGGCATCGCTTCGTCTTGCAGGAACAACACTCATCTGGTGGCAGAGTAAGTTGCAACATGGTACTTAGTGTAATATACCCCAAATTTATCAAACAAAAATTCTTATGTTACCATTAAACGCCAGTTTTTTTTTTCTTTTATATATTCAATACTAATGAGATAGTCTTTCTTCCTATTCGCATCATGGTGTTAATCTCCTTCTTACTACCCATATTTAAGGCTTTAGTTACCAGAATTATTTCACATGTTTTAATATGATAATTTTGTTATAAGCTATAGTCGCACACTACTTACTATACACTATAGTTTCTCTTTGAAAGGTGTCCTTTAATTTGTTTAACATGACTATGAACCTTATATCATCTATCCTGCTATCTAAAATGTTCAATAGAATACTCCAATCAATATTTAGGTTCTGCATACCTTTCGAGAAGGTCCTAACACATATCAAATCATTCATTGTGCGTACAATAAAGCGATTAAAGAAACTGGGCTAGACCACTCCAGTTCCGTGCATAAGAGGTATTTCTGGTCCCGCGTGGTTATACGCGTGGGATTAAAAACAATAGAGGGTAAGGGTTTTCCAATGGCACCCGTTGTTCTTCCTAACCGAAGACGACGCTAGTGTAACTAGGTTGGCAATTCATATAATTAAACCCATTTCTTATCTGGCTATTGTTTTCACTCAATAAATGTCATTAAGGAAGTGCAGAGGTAACTGCCAGGTATTAAATGGGTTCTGATTGCTACACTTAAATTTTTGTTGTAGTGCCCTGTCTTGGCCTTCTACTTGATGTACGTGTTCAATGGATCCTTGACACCTTGCCCTGGCCACATGGTCGGGGTACTTCGCACCATCCCTGTCATTACTACCGATATCGGTCCTCCTGTAGTTATCGCTCAGGGCTGTTCTTGGTTCTTGCGAATTAGAGGTAACCACTAATGATAGGCTACTACCTCTCTTTTCTTTCGTGTAAGGCCGAGGCGAGGTATGGGATAAATTTTCCTGTTTGCAAGCGAAGAGGATCACCATCTACTTTGCCTTTATACCAGGTAATTTATTCATACCCACCATACACATATGAGTACTAAGGGTTGATTAGGTGACTGCTTACTGAAAAATTTAATTGGGGTCTTTGATTGTTCTCGGTATTCTTTGGGGTTTGGGGATATGATTTCCCATACTTGTACTAAGTTTTTACCAGGCTTTTAATGGTATAGTGAGAGTGTAGTCTCAGTGGAAAACCCCTAGCTACTTCCGAAATTTTTACTCTTCTTCGACTACTAGCTAACAAGACTGGTTTAAGGTAATTTTTTTCATTTGCGTGGGTTATTACAGAATGAATAAGGCCTTTGTTTCGGCCACTGATCTGGTAAGAAGCATGAAAAAAATAAAGGTGTGACATAACCTTTAAATCGTGATTTTGGTCATTCATTCCCCAGAAGAAAATCTTCCAAATATTTATCACCATATGTAACTCTGAACTTTCCCTACCACGCATTTACGTACTTGAAAAAAAATAACGGAATTTGGTTTTTCTTCGTAACCCACTACCCATCGGTCTGGTCTAAACTTCCATTGAAATCTATGCTGATACTATTTTTATTTCTAGACCCTCTACTATTCTTAGTGTTTACAAAATACGAGCATTTAAGTAAAAAAAGGAACTTATATTCATAATGGGTTTTACAGTCACCTGTGTATCATGTATTTTAGTCTACGATTATGATGAGGCCTTCGTTTTCCTTTTCCTCCCATTATATTATTGTTATTTGGTGTATTTCAAGGGGGCGAAGGTTTGTGTAAAAATCTGAGGAAATAAAATGTCTCCTTCCGCTGAATGATATTCGAATTATATACCCTTTTTGTATGTTAATAATGCTGAAAGATGTATTGTGACTTCTCGAGGTTCGGTTAGGTAACCTCTGTGTTGTTTTCATTGATTTCGTTTTATCGAGTGTAAGAATTTCGTCATCATATCTAATGATGGGGCCATGTTTGTATGCGAGGGTAACCATCAGGCATTTATCGAATCACTTTCCCCTTTCGGATTATCGAACGGCTTTGACAAAGCTTGGGAGACGAAGGGCAATCTCTATCCTTAAAGTTAATTACAGAGTCTATGGAAGATTTTATTTCCTTTCTTTCTGTTATTTTTTCTACCAGTAAGATTCTTGGTTTATATTTATATGGTTATTAACTTTAAATTTTTGTTTCACT
The DNA here is from genome assembly GCA_009831015.1 of Picea engelmannii. NCBI lineage: Eukaryota > Viridiplantae > Streptophyta > Pinopsida > Pinales > Pinaceae > Picea > Picea engelmannii. The sequence goes on from ML796037.1 coordinate 112,505, forward strand.
GGCAGGGTCTTCTTCCCTCCGAGACTCCCAGACTTATGATGACTTTGAAACCAACAAAGGTACTTGGGTTCTAGGATAGGGCTTGGGGATTTATTCTTTGACTCAAAAGAAAAAAAAAATTCTTAAACTCAGTTACTATTTCCAGACTGTTATAGTAGGTCAAGCGAATTCCTGTAATTGGTTTGTAAAAAACAAATGGAAGGGACTTCCATTACCTTAACACCTGAGAATGATACTACCTATCGTGGCTGGGTGCAGAATATTTACTATTGTTTTGATTTTGGAACTTTAAACACATTATATACACTCTCCCCATGAAGGATTTTTCTTACTTGTATAGCATAAAAAATAGTAACCATTGATTTGTGAAGTGTTCGACCTTATATATATACATATACTTTGGTTATTATTACGGTTCCGACCTGATACATACTATGTTGGTTATTACAGCTCAGAGTATGAAAGATTTACCTATTTTTCCACATATTCTCCATAAGAATGGACTGACAGTATGAGTTATCTAATTTTTATTTTAGAGTTCACAAAGATACTAGATACAATCGTTATTTGTTAATAGGGTTTGGAATTTTCGATTTTGGCATCCTATATAATATATCAAAAAAGTTCGAGATCCTTTTTCTAAATTTTGAAATTCGTCGTCTTTTACGCATCTAGCATTTTATTTACATGTTGTAGATGCATACTATTAGTCAGCATATGATTCATATCATACATGAGCATACATATATAATATTAACTATTTATGTTATAAATAGTCAACTTTAGTTTGTTGTACAGATTCTGAAAAAAATTATATAATTATATATAATTTTTTTCAGAATCTGT
>ML796037.1:129207-141596 GCA_009831015.1 Picea engelmannii
TTTGGTTAATGAATTTTAGTTTAATAAATTATTAATTTTTATATGGAGACTTAGTGTATCGGTAGATGGAACCATTAATGGAAAGAGGGGATAAGGTAGTTGAGATTTAATGGGGGGATAAGGTGGGTGAGGTTTAATGAAGGAAGAAGGCGGTGAATAAGGAAAGGGTGGAAAGGAGGATAAGAGAGGGCGAAACACTTGGGAAGGGGGTACTTATTTTTGGGAGCATTATTTTCATATGGGAGTACTATATTACTAGTTTTACTGGAGGAGTTTGCTGGAGGATTGTATTACTGGTTTTGTTTGAGGAGCTTGTTGGTGGACTGTCACATGGGGCACTTGTTGCCGAGAATTTTGGGCTCGGGGGCCAAGAAACCGTAAGGAATCCTAGAGCTAGGGAGCTGGATAGGCTGTTCCTAGCTAGCTGAGAGGTTAGTCAGTTTTGGACAGAGCTACAGATAGAGTTGGAGAACAACAATAACATTAGTTGGAGGTATGTATTTTCATTATTATGATGTGTTATGTGGTCTATTATCATGCTGCTAAATATGATGAATATGCTGAATATGTTGAATATGTGGTTTATTATCACGTTGCTCATAAATTTAATTTTTGTTGAATATGGTTATATGTTGAATAATGAATGGTTATATGTTGAATAATGAATTGTAAGGAAGTTAGGATAGCATTTCTCTATTTAAACTTATGTTTTATAAGGCTCCGCTTGGAGAGGCCTTACATATGGTATCACAGCCTTAGTTTAAAATTTGGGGCCAAGGGCCTACCTACCCACCCATCCTCCAACCCAAGATGCCCTCTTTTAAGATAAACTTCATCTCTATATGGTGTGCATTCCATTATTCTATCACTATGGCCTTGCAAGATTCAACTAGAATATATGTTATATCTGCTATATAAGTTCACAAACAAGATAAGTGAGACAACGCAGAGTTTTCGCCAAGAAATAACCTCCTACCACTACCAAGGCAAACAGTTACAATATTAGTTATATGCCATTATAGAATAAAATTAAACTTAAGGCATCACATATATACCATTTGATGTTATTGAGAAATAACGATAGTACAAATTAATAGGTTATGAGATTTCAATGAACAAGCCACAAGTACTTCACCAAAAATCATTCAATAGATATAAGTACAATAGCCATGACAAAGTCATTTAATTCTTGGTTTATTCATTCGACTGCACTTTGAATATGCATAATAAATCAGATTTAAGCAAAGCACTTTTACCATGAAAAGAGCACAGAAATGCCAAGGTTATCTTTCAAAACCTGTCACAAAACTTACAGACATTGAAATTCCCTACATGAGACACTTGAAAACCTTCTTGCCAATCGGCTTTGCAATAACCAATCCACTTCAAGGACGAAGTACAATATTTGGCATAAGACAGGTGAATTTGACTAATAACAATGCTTCTTCTGCAAGGAATGGTAAAAAGTCAACAACTCAGAACTAATCATATTAATTATAGAATATCCAAATTTGTATTGGGTATACTAAAGGCAACTTATCAGTTACTAGTGCCATGGAAAATTTTTCCTAACGATAAAAACAAACCAAATCAATAAATCAACTTGGTACTTCAATGACAAACCTTTAGCTATGGCCACGGTTCCTTGTCATAGAGTGCCTACCCAACATCTTGTGTACTGAAGTGAGTTGATCATCCTTATATAAAGATGTTCCAGACTCAGATTCCATGGTTACTACAGGAATATGACCTTGTGCATGGTAAGCTTACAAAGCATCTTGAGTAAGTTGCCATCCACAAAGGGCCATGGCAATACTACCACGACTTACACTCCGAAATTACACTCTGAAATCCGCACGCTAGCCAACCATAAAGCATCGAGCCAAGTACCTACAACACAACACAAAATGGCCAAAACCAAGAGCCCATCCAGATGAGTTTTGAACCTGTGACCTCCTGTCTGGGAAATGACTTGGGTGTAGGCCAGGCTACCTGCACCAAGCACTAGGGGAGGAGCCCACGAGGGCATTGCTACCATGACCGAAACTAAGCACCAAGGGACAGCCCATAGAGGAGGTAAATAAGTTTGGGGTTCATGGGTTTTGAACCCACGACAACCACTAAGCCAACACCTTGAAGAATGGTCCTTCTACAAATGCACATGGTCTCTCTGATAACGAGCCAACCCCTTCTCCCTCAGGACCTTCTTTCCATCCTCAACAACTCTCTACAGCTCCCCCTTCAATGACTCAAACGTCGGACGGAACATATAACCCAACTCGGAACTCACGAATCACACTCTTCTGAATACTATCAAAATGAGTGGCCAACAATGGCTTTCCACACAACATGGCCTCCAAGAGTGTATGGTCAAGTCCTTGAGACCTCAGCGTAGGATAATCCAGCGAGCCTTTGGCTCACATCACCCACCAGCAACTCCAGGCCGAGCCTTTAGCCTCCCTGGTCACGATTAAGCACCAGGCCTTACAACCACCTGTTGATGGTTATGCCCTAGCATCAAGCTGAGCCTGCCAAGAGGGAGAGTGCAGAGTGGAGAGGCGACATAATGTTATGCGAAGCGAGGGTTGGGTGTGTAGGGTTTTGGGGGATGAGAGCCCGGGGAGGGCACGTGGGCTTCATGTGTGCCTGCACTTTATTTTATTTTTAATTTTTAATTATTTTTGTTTAATTTTTATTTTTATTTTATTTAATTGTATTTTGATTATTTTATTATTATTATTTAATTATTCTTTTAAATTATTATCAAATTAAATTTTAATTGTTTAAATTAGTTTGAATTTTAATTATTTAATAATAAAACAAGAAAATATATATAATTAAATTTATGTTTTAAAATAAAATTAAAATAAGTATGATTAATCAAAGGTGATTAAGTATGTTTTAATAAGTATAATTAATGTGATTAATTAAAAGTAATTAATCATTGGAATGGAATTACTAATTAAAATCATTACTAATTAATGTTTTAAATTATATTTAAATTTATGATTCAAGTTTAAATTTAAAACTAATTAAAGTGACTAATTAATTAGTGTTATACAAAAAGTTTAAAGACTTAGACCAGGATAAGAGGGGGGGCTTCATGCACGCTAAGAAGGTAAGATAGGGTGATTGGCGAGTGTGGTACAATGCTAGCATGGCTACCCAGCAAGGGAGTTAGTAGTTTTCTTAGGTGAAGACATCGAGCTTAGAGGCTTTCAACCCTGACCTAGCCACTTACCCTAAAGAGAGTAACGTCTATTTATAGACAAGTAAAAAACAACTTACGCATAACACTTTGTTTTCAAGTTTAAGTTGTGCAAATGTGAATTGCCTTAGACTCTCCATGAAAAACTTTTGGTTGATGCAGATTCAATTATACAGGATGGTTAGGACTAGAGGAAATCAAGGCAGAGGGGCATCGTCTCAAGGACTGCCAACACTGCCGCCACCATTGCCTGAATTAGCTCTCATTATGCACTCTTTGGAGGCCATAAATGAGACTTTAAAGGGGTGTTAGCCAGTAGGGATCGAAGTGGAGCCCCCAACATCTGGAATGGGTAACCTTGAAGCATTAAGGGATTAAGGGGGAGGGCCTCCACCCAAGGACATCACTAGAGAACTACAGAAGATCAAACTTCCAGAGTTTGCCGGGGGTCGTGCTAGTGAATGTGCAGAGGCATGACTGGAAGGAATGACACAATGTTTTTCCTTAAGAGAATATGCTTCCAAATCAAAGGCGAAAATAACAATCTTTCAGTTAAGGGACAGTGCCTTGAACTTGTGGGGCAACCTGGAGAGGCAGTTGCACCTTACCCCAAACACCATCTGTTGGGAACTTTTTGAGGAGAGGTTCCGAAGGAAATATCTACCAGCCTATTATGAGGAACAACAGGTGGGAGAATTTCATGCTCTAGTACAGTGAAACAGGACCGTGGAAGAGTATGAGATTAGGTTCATAGATTTGGTGAAATATGTTTCATACATGGATAATGATCAACGACAGGCAAAACACATTGTTTATGGATTGAACCCTAAGATAAGGGCCATGGTACGGATGTGGAAACCATCTTCCTTAGAGGAAGCAGTTGAAAATGCACATTATGCTGAGGAACACATGAGCTTAAATGGAGGTATGCGATCGACCTTTCCGCATCATCCTGGATTTGTGGGGAAGGTCCCTAGGACCTTCTCTAGAGGAGGGAACTCTAGGACACCTCCTTATGGTATTAGAGTCGCACCAAGGACAGTTGCCACAGGTATTTCAATGGTAGCGAGTGCAGCATCCCGTTCATCACCAACGACACAGGCAGGTCCACGACCTTCTTAGGGAGCAGCTAGTAGGGGGAGGGGTTCTAGGGGAAGGAACTCATTTCAGAGACCGTCACAGAGTAGTGTGTTGGTTCAATATCGTGTTACATGTTGGGGATGTGGAGGACCCCATTACCAGTGTGACTGGCCAGAGTTGCAAGTAGGATTTGTGAATAGAGAAGGAAAGGCCCCGATGGGAACACCATATTTATGCAGCGGTTAATAATTTCCAGGCATAACATCAATCCACGGTGGTGGAGTCATCAGGTACGCTAAATCATATCAATGTTAAAATTTTATTTGACTATGGTGCTACAGATAGTTTCATTTCACCATCTTCATTAGAAAAGAGTGGGTTGGAAACCTACGAGCATGACGACTTTAAACAAGTCGAGATGGCTTCGGGGTAAAAACAAGCGGTAGGACCTAGCGTTGATAATTGTCTAGTAGCCCTGGGAGTGTGTATTACTAGGTTGAAGGTATACATCACTGCCCTCGGGATGTATGACCTAATCATTGGAATGGATTGGTTAGAATCCCATCGAGCTATGGTAGATTGTTTCGCAAAAAGGGTGCTTTGTGTTGATAATGAAGGAAGGCTAGTAGAGATCCATGGTGTATGGAGAAAGGTGTCTCTACGCTTTATCTCAACTATGAAGGTTAAGCGGTGCATGAGGCAAGGGTTTCAACTATGTGTAGTGGAAGCAGTGAATGAAAGGAAAGGAACCTCCTTGGATCAGTACCCAGTATTGTCAGAGTTTAAGGATGTTTTTCCAAACGCGTTTCCAGGGTTACCTCCTGAGAGGGAGCTTAATTTTACTATTGAGCTAAAACTTGGTGTAGAACCAATTTCCAAGACTCTGTATAGGATGACAGTGCCAAAACTTTGTGAGTTGCAGATGTAGTTGAAGGAGATACTTGACTCAGGGCTAATAAGGCCTAGTGTCTCACCTTGGGGTGCACCAGTAATTTTTGTGAAGAAGAAGGATGGTTCCTTACGACTGTGTATAGATTACAGGGACTTGAATCGTGCTACAGTGAAAAATAGGCACCCAATGCCACGAATAGATGATCTCTTTGATCAGATGAAAGGGGCAGCGGTATTCTCAAAAATTCATTTGCGATCAGGGTATCACCAGTTAAGGATTAAGGAAGGTGATATTCCCAAAACTACCTTTCGAACTCGGTTTGGGCATTATGAGTTCGTTGTAGTACCTTTCAGATTGACCAATGCACCAACAGTATTCATGAGCCTCATGAATGGTGTATTCCAGAAGTACTTGGACTGCTTTGTACAAGTATTTCTAGATGATATCCTCATCTATTCCAAGAACGAAAGAGAGCATGAGGAACACTTGTGAGTGGTGTTGTCCTTCCTTAGAAAGAACAAGTTGTATGGGAAGTTGTCGAAGTGTTCCTTCTTCCAGAAAGAAACCCACTATTTATGTCATATCATTTCCGGTGAAGGAATCTCCGTGGACCTAGAAAGGTAAAGGCCATTATGGAATGGCCAGTGCCGAAAAATGCTCATGAGGTAAGAAGATTCATGGGGCTAGCAGGATATTATCAGAGATTTGTGGAAGGGTTCTCTAAAATAGCGAAACCCATCACCACTTTGCAGTGCAAGAGGGTCATGTATGAATGGACAGAAGAATGTGATAGTGCATTCATCGAGCTTAATAGGTTACTAATTAGTGCACCAATTCTACGAGTGCCATATATGGAAAAGGACTTCACAGTCTGCACAGATTCCTCGAAGCAAGGGTTGGGGGCCATGTTAATGCAGGATGGAGGAGTGATAGCTTATGCATCAAGGAAGTTGAAGAAACATGAGGAGCTTTACGCTTCTCATGATTTAGAGTTGGCAGCTCTAATGCTAGCTCTGAAACTTTGGAGGAACTATCTAGTGGGGAGAAACTTTGAGATCAAAATGGACCATCAAATCTTAAAACATCTCTTCACTCAAAGGGACCTGAATGCCAGGAAAAGGCGATGGAGTGAGTTTATGAGTGAGTATGATTTTGGTATTTCTTATATCAAGGGAAAATAAAATGTGGTCACGGATGCCTTGAGTAGGATACCGCGTGTCTTCTCCTTGGTACCCTTAAAAGTCAATCTGAGGGAACGTGTGTTGACGCAACTCCTTGGAGATAGTTGGTATTTAAAGGTTACTTCAAACCTCCAAAGTGGGAGGGAATTAGATCCAAAGTATGAAGGATATAGCCTGGAAGAAGATGGACTATTAAGATACCGAGGAAGGATGTACATCCCCGAAAGTGGGGATATTCGAAGCATTATACTGAAGGAAGCCCATAGACCACTTTATTGTGTGCATCCGAGGGTGAAGAAAATGTATGTAGAAATGAGGAATCTCTTCTTCTGGGTAGGCATGAAGCACGATGTAGTCCATTTCGTTGCCAAGTGCCTAGAGTGTCAACAAGTGAAAGTTGACCACCATCACCTGATAGGTCTCCTACAACCACATGATGTTCCTATGTCCAAGTGCGAAGTCATTTCTATGGATTTTGTTGTGGGGTTGTCGCTCACATCTCATAGACACAATGCCATTCTTGTGATAGTTGATAAGTTGACCAAGGGTACTCATTTTATTCTGGTTAGAGACACTTACTATGTCACTGATGTGGCACACGTGTTTGTAAGTGAGCTCATCCATTTGCACGGGATACCTAAGAATATCATTTCATATAGGGACTCCAGATTCACTTCTAGGTTTTGGACAAGTTTGCAGTCAGCATTGGGGACTTAGTTGAACTTAAGAACGGCTTATCATCCTGAAACAGATGGGAAAACCAAGAGAGTAAATCAGGTTATGGAAGACATGCTTACGTTGTATGTCATGGATAATCAAACCCATTGGGAGAAGTACCTACCTTTGGTAGAGTTCGCCTACAATAACAGTTTTCCAGCTCCATCGGAATGCCACCCTATGAAGATCTGTATGGAAGGCCATGCAAAACACCATTGAGTTGGGAAAGATTAGAAGACCGAGTGATAGTTGGGACATAATTGATTCAAGAGATGGAGGTACATGTGATATAGATTAGGCAAAGACTAAAGGAAGCACATGATATACAGAAAAGTTATGTTGATGCACACAGGACTGACCGAAGTTATAAAGTGGGAGATAAAGTTTTCATTTGTATCAGACCCAATAAGAGTACCATTCGGTTTGGAAAGGGGACATAGTTGTCACCTCGATTTATAGGACCGTTCAAAATCCAAGAGAAAATTGGACCTGTTGCCTATCGTCTCGTACTGCCACCCCACTTGCATAAAACTCATAATGTTTTGCATGTATCTGTTCTACGTCATTATGTTGTTGATGAATCACATAAACTAAATTGGAAGGAATTGCAGGTATCGGACGCGGGAACCCTCATGGTAGAACTGTTACACATATTGGACCGTAGAGTCCGACAACTCAGGAACCGTCTCATAGACCAAGTTAAGGTCCAGTGGGACAAGCATAGTCCAGGATCTGCTACTTGGGAGGATGTCGAGACATTACGATGAGATTATCCCTCAATTTTTTTTACCACCTCGAGAATATGTTTCTCAAAGGTTGGGTGTATGTAACACCACCTTTTGACTTAGACAACTAGGATTCCCTGAGGACTGATCACCTTTATTTTCTATTCACTGTGAAACTAATAATGATACACTTGAACTTTTAAGACGTATGAACCTTTATGAATGTTTAAATGTTATTCAAATGATGATGGATATGATGCGATCTACTATGTGAATGTAAATTCTATAAATTTTTAAATGTTATTTGAATGATGATGGATATGATACGATCTACTATGTGAATGTAAATTCTATAAATGTTTAAATGTCACTTGAATGATGATGGATATGATGCGATCTACTATGTGAATGTGAATCCTATGAAGGTTTAAATGTTATTTGAATGATGATGAATATGATGCAATCTATTATGTAAATGAAAATTCTATGAACGGGTAACGTTAATTGAATTATGGGGATATTATGAGATCTATTTCTAAATTGAAAACTTTGATGTTAAAGTTGTTGGTACGTGGATACCGAATTGAGATTATGGTTGTATGCAATTACATGATGATAATGCATAGATATGCATGAGTTTGTGTTATAGACTAATCTGTAGGTCATTGGGCTATGAAATAGCCAAGGGATAATGATAATGAAAGTGGATCTCATGACCACTGACCGAGAAAAAATATGGTATGAATCTTTGTATGTGAAATTATATTGGTTTGAATGCATTGCTGTGATATGTGGACAAGTGTAGGATTTCAGGTGGTGAGACTGCCTAAAACTAAATAAACAATCAAAAAATTCACAGCAACACGGTGCCATTGTATATTCCATTGTAGGGTGTGGACCCTAGTCCTATTAAGAGGGGTGGAGGCATTTACCACTGTGTATCCTCCGAAACCTGGAGTCATGGGAGGACGGTGTTAGCTCACGCTCCCCTAGACGTGTGATGATGACTATCAGTTGCTTGCTAGGAAATCTTGGTCAAGATGGTGACACTTCCGCTTATGGGTTCTATTTGGAGTTAGGTCAATATAGTTGACACTCCAAGATAGTCTAGCAGAGGAAGGATAGGAATGGGAGATGGAAGTAAGTTAGGGAGGAAGGATGAATATAAATAGTTGAGAGTGTATGGAGATTTGCCTTAAGGTGGAATTTATTGTTTTTCCTTCTGAAAAAAAAGGTGTATATATGTATATTCATAATTATTTAACTAAACTACAATTGTCTAAATAACATTATTGAGCTAGATTATTGTAATTAAGGGATTTCACAAACATTTGATTGGTTTATTATCTTTTATAAAATGAATAGTATTGTTGATTGGATTGGATGCATACAAAAATTACTATAGAGGTGGTAGTTATTGTTATTAGTACATGCACAAGACTTGTATGTACTAGCTACACATGCATTTCTTGCACATGTACACAAGTATGTATGAGTCTTATTAGCTTACTTACTGATAATGTTGTTTATTGGATATGAATGTGTGAACCATGTGTCATTTCCCTTGTATCATAAAATACTTTAACTTTGGGACGAAGTTTCCTGAAGGGTGGGTGTATGTAACAACCCTACTTAATTAATTAAATATTTGTTTAATGAACACTAGTTTAAATAATTAATTAATTAATTTCATGATTAAATATTTGTTTAATTAATATTAGTTTAATTAATTAATTAATTAGATATTTGGTTAATGAATTTTAGTTTAATAAATTATTAATTTTTATATGGAGACTTAGTGTATCGGTAGATGGAACCATTAATGGAAAGAGGGGATAAGGTAGTTGGGATTTAATGGGGGGATAAGGTGGGTGAGGTTTAATGAAGGGAGAAGGCGATGAATAAGGAAAGGGGGGAAAGGAGAATAAGAGAGGGGGAAACACTTGGGAAGGGGGTACTTATTTTTGGTAGCATTATTTTCATATGGGAGGACGGTATTATTGGTTTTGCTAGAGGAGCTTGCTAGAGGATTGTATTACTAGTTTTGTTTGAGGATCTTTTTGGAGGACTGCCACAAGGGGCACCTGTTGATGGGAATTTTGGGCTTGGGGGCCAGGAAACCGTAAGGAATCCTGGAGCTAGGGAGCCAGATAGGTTGTTCCTAGCTGGTTGGGAGGTTAGTCAGTTTTGGGCAGAGCTGCAGGCAGAGTTGGAGAATAGCAATAACATCAGTTGGAGGTATGTATTTTCATTATTATGTTGTGTTATGTGGTCTATTATCATGTTGCTAAATATACTGAATATGTGGTTTATTATCATGCTTCTCATAAATTTAATTTCTGTTGAATATGGTTATATGTTGAATAATGAATGATTATATGCTAAATAATGAATTGTAAGGAAGTTAGGATAACATTTCTCTATTTAAACTTATGTTTTATAGGGCTCGCCTAACTAACTATCTATCTATCTATCTATCTATATGATTAAGAATAAGAATTAACTATTCTTATATAAAAAGAATGACTTAATTTATCAATAATCATAATTTTATTTATTATTCATAATATACTAATATTTCAATTATTATATAAATTTTATCTAGGTATTATTATTATTATTATAACTTAAGGTTTTATAAAGGTTGTTGTTTGATTATAATTATTATCAATAATAATTATATCATCTATATATTGGAAGGTTTTATAAAGGTTGTTGTTTGATTATAATTATTATTAATAATAATCATATCATATTAATAGATATAAAAACTACCTAGAGATTAAAATGGAGGTTCAATTTTTATTGATCTTCCAACCATTATCTTTATTAAGGTTATTGTGTCTCTTTTAAATTTAATAGCTTCCCTAAATTTCCTACTAGTCAACTTCGACTAAAATTTTGACCTCTTAAATAGAGATATGAATAAGTGTTACTAATGAACTGAAAATTTAAATAAATAAGTCCCATTAGTTTGTTAAAGAAGATTTATATTTAGAGAGGGTTTGGAATTTGGTGAACTAAAATGGTAAAATACATTGATATTATGCTTACATCACAATTTTATCAATATGATGTATTCAAAAACAAAATCACATATAAATCATGGTTTATAGTGGGAATGACATATTTTGAAAAAGAACTCCATATTTTGAAAAAGATTAATATTTTTATAGTCGAATGCAAAGAGAATTTTAGTAAAAAAAACCATTAGAATGAGGGTCCATTTAAATACCCCTTATTCCCTGTCTTCATACTTAGTTACATATAGGTTCCATTGTAACTAGATACTTCAACAAACTTATTATTTAGTCACCAAACTCATTTATGCATACTTTACATATCCAAAATCCTCTTGGAAAATTTGGATTTTTGGGACGCTTTTAGCTCTAATCATTAATGGTGGATAAGTGAAGTGTTAATGACATAATCTTGGACCTTATGCATTCCAAATGATTTAAATGCCTTTCTATAGTCTATGTGCTTCACTAATTAGTATATTTAAAATCATTCTATGTAGTTGAGTAAATATGATAATGCCATTTTATAATAACAAGTGTAATGAGTATAGAAGTTTCTTATAACTTATCTCTTGAGAGGTTATTTGGACAATAGTTAAAGGATTTATGGGTTAATGGATTAAGTATTAGTGGGTTAGTAGTCGTGGATAACTATATTCAACCATAGTCACATCGTTATTAATTTAAGGAATAATGGGTTAAGTATTAAGGGGTTCATGATACTGAGTTAGAGTTACTTTGTTAGTGGTTCATGTTTAACTTAGATTTATGGGGTTAGTGCACTAAGAGTTTAATGACTTGGTGGTTAAACAAGTTGAATGAATTAGGAAGTTAGTGGGCCTTAATTGTAACTCATTGTAATAGTCAATCACTTAACAAAAATAGGCTTTAAGTGATTATTGTTGATAGCTTGATTGCATATAAACATGTTTTTAGATTATAAAATGGTAAAGATGTTGTCACATATGTAACACTCATATCACCATATGTCGGTCTTTGAATTTTTTTTTATAATGCTTATAACAAATAAAAGTAATAACATTATATGTGGATTAAATATAAATATAATTATAATTATAATTATAATTATAATTATAATTATACATAAGAAAGATATAAAATCTAAGATACTATATAAAGAAATAAAAAAATAGATCATAGATATTAATATTGTTTTTATTAAAGAAAGAATATTATATATAGAGTAATTATATGTTGATTAAATATAAATAGAATTATAATTATACATAAGATATATGAAATCTATATATAAAAGATAGTATATAAAGAAATTAAAAAAAATAGATCATAGATATTAATATTGTTTTTATCAAAGAATATTATGTATAAAATCATTATATGTTTATTAAATATAAATATAAATAGAATTATAATTATACATAAAAGAGATATGAAATCTACATATAAAATATATTATATAAAGAGATAAAAAAATAAATCATAGATATTAATATTGTTTTTATCACAAAATATTATGTATAGAAGTAAATGTCAACATTTTAGAAAAAAATATAGAAGTAAATGTCAACATTTTAGAAAAAAACT
>ML796037.1:141743-162655 GCA_009831015.1 Picea engelmannii
AAAAAAAAAAAAAAAAAAAAAAAATCTTTATAAAAAAGATTTAACATTTTGAGCAAGCATATATCATTATTTATTGTCAAAATTTATTTTAATAAAATATATTAAATGTTAAAATTTAATTCATTGAAATGTAAATTTTATCAATTACAATTTCAAAAATTTTAATACATAATTTTAAAATTAACATTTATTTAAATTAAATATTATCTAAATATATTTATTTTTAACCTCTCTATATATTATTATTAATTATTAATTATAAGAAAAGTTAATATGACACAAGCCTTACATTTCCTTACACTAGTGACACTATCCTCATCATTCAAAATAGGTAATTCAACCTCCAACATTTTTTCATTCATCCATTAGCAACTAGTTTAACTTTAACTTGAAGGCATATATCCACTTATGAAGAACTATGGAAAAAGTAGATAAACGTAGTGAAGCAAATTATGTCACCTCGATAGACAAAACTGACCTCAAAGTCAATAAACACTTAATATGGAATCCCGTCCCATTTCATGAATATCAAAAGGAAGGTCAAACAAGAAGTGAAAGGTAAAGGTTAGGGAAAAGGTTATATAACATATTCTTTCGACTTAAGCAATAGGGTTTAAGACAAGTTTAGTGTACACATTATCAATAAAACCTTTACCCACAACCTAAATGAAACAATTGGCTACTTGGTTCCGTATACACACCAACAAAACGAATAAATTGGAGCCCATCACTCTCACAACAATGAACATTGTGAGAGTTTGATATCTTATATCAAAACCTATCACTCTCCTAGAAAATAACAATCTAGGAGTTGGATATTTTTACATTATCAAGATGCATAGATATAAGGAGCTTGTTGTGTTTCCATTAAAACAAAAAAACGAGATCAAAACCTAATTCAAAATCAAACTAAGTGAACTCATTATTCCAAGAGTAACTAGAAAACATAAACATAAGTAACATTTACTATCAAATTCAAAGTTTTGTTTCCTTTTCACTACCATTTTCTTCTAGCTAAAACGAAAATCATGGCTACATTCAAGCATTTACACACTTGGACTATAGGAACGTGAATGATGCAGGAGCATCGTTGGCAAGCGCATAGAAGAAGGACCACTCAACACGTGAGAGTTCTTCCAAAAATTCAACGTTGACAGTTGCAGTCGATTTCAAAATATGCCTTCACTCAACACCGAAATTCACCTTTGGAGGCATGCTTGAACCGGTGCCAAATTTTACCCTTTGAGGCAAGTTTTGAAATTGTAAACAGAGCAGGAGTTTCCACTTCGGCTCTGGAATGTGACTGAACTAAGATAGGGTAGGATGAATTTTAGAGTAGGCAAGTAGCCAGGGGAAACCCTAGAAACATTTTTGAATTATGTAGAAGTTTGGACACCCAGTTAGAGAGAGATGCAATACAGAGAGAAATTAGTTGTAAGAGAGAACTGCAAGTTAGCAGGAGATCTCAGTTTTTGAGTTACTGTAATTTTGAATGTATTATGTAGCCATTGGGCAATTATGAATATAACAAAAGGAAAATTGATCCAAATGTATGGTGTGTGGACTGTGTGTGTTTTCCTGTCATTTCTGTTTTCATGAACAAGTGGATGGAACTGTGATTTTTTCCAGTTTCAATTGTTTCTCTTCATTGGAAGCTCTGCAAGGTGTTCATTGAGCCAGAGAGGAACGTAAGGAAATCAGGAGGAATTTCTCTGCGAGAAATACCGTGGATCTGATTTATCAAAATCCCTCAGACGCAAGGAGGGCATGGGAAGTTGAAGTCTGAACCAGACAAAGCTCAAGAGGAACAACACTTCGGAAAGTGTTATCGAGATCCAAGAACTCATTCCCTAGAAGAAGCGAAGACCAAGTCTTCGAAGACTTATAAAATCTTCTAAGTCTGAAGCGAGTAAAAGCTCAAGAGGAAGAACGTCGTCGAGCGTTGGATCATGGTGGAGAACCCCGCAGATCATCTGATTTGAGGTAGGAGCGCAGGCTTTAACATTGCATAGATACAGGAGGGGAGATTGCAAAGATCTGAATGGACGGTGGAGAGTCCTCGAGGAGAAACGTCGAAACCCCACAAGTCGTTGGATAAGGTGGAACTGCAAGGAGGTTAGCGGCAAGGGCTTCTTGATGTCCAAAGATCAAGAAGAATAGTGACCATCGATCTTAGATAGATCTGGACCGTCGGTCGATTTCGCGAACTCGGGTATCGCGAGCTGGGAGGCGAAGTTCTTTGGGCTTCAAAACCCCGAGTCACGAGATCGCGAAATAGCGAGGTCGATCCATTTCGCGAACTTGGGTATCGCAAGCTGGGAGGCAGAGTTCTTTGCACTTCAAAACCCCGAGTCGCAAGATCGCGAAATAGCGAGGTCGGTCCATTTCGTGAACTCGGGTATCGCGAGCTGGGAGGCAGAGTTCTTTGTGCTTCAAAACCCCGAGTTGCGAGATCACGATTCGACCTGAACCTTCGATCACAGGCAGATCTGGACCATTGGCCCACATCGTGATCTTGGGTATCGCAAGTTGGAAGGACAGAGGTCCTTGTCTCCCAAATCCTGAATCGTGATTCACGAAAGGAAGGAAGGATAAGGGTGTAGTCACGGCTCTTGGTCGTGTACTGTGGGAGCTCACGCTTGGCGCTTGGAAAAGTCAACTGAGCATTTGTGGGGGACCTATGTGTTCATTCAAATGGTTTCAGTTTTGAACCAGAAGAGCCATTTTGGCTCCGGAACCAGAAGATCCTGACTAGGAGGTCGCACAACCCTTAAGAGGGATAGGGGGTCTGCATCAGGTGGTATCAGAGCCTAAGTTTTTCGTCTATAGACTTCAGGTGAAGGAGGAAAAGAAGGAGACAGAGAACTCAAAACTGTACTCTATGTGTGACAGATAGTAGACATAATGCCGCCAAGAAGACGAGAGCCACCTTTAGCCAATCATGCTGTAGAGAGGGAGATGCGAGAGCTTCACGCCCGATTGGAAACAATGGAAGCAACACAGAGAAAAGCACCTGATGTTGGGGATGTCAGTGATGCAAAAAGTGAAGAGCTTGAGATTGAAGAAGCTGCAGGAGAGGATGCTGCAGAAGAACGTTTGTTGAGAGAAGTTGCTATATTGGGAGGCAGAGCTAAGATAGAGGTCCCCATGTATGAGGGAAATCTAGATGTTGAAGAACTGTTGGACTGGATAAGGCCCATGGACAAACAATTCGACTATGAAGATGTCGATGAGGAGAAGAAGGTGAAGCAGACAGTCACCAGGCTAAAAGGGCATGTAGCACTATGGTGGGACGAACTGCAGGCTGAGAAGAGAAGTAAAGGAAAACAAAGGATAAAGAGTTGGGATAGGATGGTAGCCAAACTAAAGGCTAAGTTCATACCCAAATATTACCAGATCAATCTGTTCAAGAAGCTACAGAACCTGAGACAGAAATGGATGGCAGTCAAGGAGTACACCAAGGAGTTCTACTGGATAAACATCAAAACTGGACAAAGGGAGAGAGACGAAGAAATAGTCGCCATATATATAAATGGCTTGAGATATGAAATCGAGGACGAGCTTAGCATGATGTCAGTGAAGACTGTGGAAGATGATTATCAATTTGCGCTGAAGGAAGAGGAGAAGCTGGATAGAAAATAGAACCAACGAGGAAGAGGTAAAGGCTCGGTCCCAAGCAAAAGCAATGGATTTAACCGTGACAGAGCACATCAGTCTAAGGAGGAGGCTGAGAAACCACACAATCACTCAGAATGAGGAGGAATTTCACAAGGAAGACATAATGGTGGAAGAAAGTCTTCTAGAGGAAGAGGCTGAGGAGGAGTAAGGTGCTATAACTATGGAAAGATAGGGAACATGTCTTGGGAATGTCTCGAGAAGAATAAGGAAGGAGGAGAAGCTCACATTTCAGAAGCACGATGAAGAGATGTTGAAGCAGAAGGAGCAGAGGATGGAGCATCCCTGATGTTGAGAAAAGTTCTCTTAAAACCAGAGGTAGAAATTGAAAAGCCAGTGCAGAGAAACAATCTCTTCAGGACAACTTGCAAGACTAAGGACAAAGTATGCAAGGTGATCATTGATAGTGGGAGTACTGAAAACCTAGTATCCACAGAGATGGTGGAGAAATTGGAGCTGAAGACAACTGCACATCCAAGGCCATACAAAGTCTCATGGCTGCAAAAAGGACACCAGGTAATGATCACTAAACAATGCCTGGTTGAAATGAAAATAGGAGGATATAAAGATGAAATCCTAAGTGATTTAATTCCCATGGACGTATGCCACATTTTGTTGGGAAGACCATGGCAGTTTGATAGAAATGTCATTCATGATGGAAAGAAGAATACATATACATTGGAGAAGAATGGTAGGATGCATATGTTGCTTCCAATTGAGGAGAAGAGAGTGAAAGAGGAAGCTAGCACAAGCATACTTCTCATGAGTGGGAAGGAACTCCTAAAAGAAGTCAAGGAATAACAGGAGATGCAGTTCGCTGTGGTGAGGAAGCCCAGAGTCATCCTTACGAGTACATCAATGGATGATTTACCTGAAGAAGTTCAGGAGCTGCTGGATAATTTTGTTGATATAGTGGTGGATGAGATGCTGAACTCATTGCCGCCCATCAGGAGTATCAATCATCATATGGAATTGATACCAGGAGAAAGCCTTCCAAACAAAGCAGCGTATAGATTAACACCTCGAGAGAATGAGGAGGTGATGAACCAAGTCTAGGAGTTGTTGGATAAGGGTTTAGTTAGAGAAAGTTTGAGCCCATGCGCAGTACCAACTGTGTTAAGCCCAAAGAAAGATGGAGGATGGATAATGTGCACAGACTCAAGAGCCATCAACAAGATCACTATTAGGTACAAATTTCCTTTACCAAGAATGGATGACTTAATGTATTGCTTAAGTGGAGCAAATTTCTTTTCTAAGATAGATCTGAAAAGTGGATATCACCAGATCCGGATGAGATAAGGTGATGAATGGAAAACAACCTTTAAGATGAATGAAGGTCTGTATGAGTGGTTGGTTATGCCATTTGGTCTAACGAATGCCTCGAGCACTTTTATGAGACTGGTGAACGAAATTCTAAAATATTTCATTGGTAAGTTCGTGGTTGTATATTTGGACGATATACTGATTTTTAGCAACACTAAAGAGGATCATTTGAGACACCTAATGCTAGTAATGAGGAGGCTACAGTAGGAGAAGCTGCTAATCAATCTAAAGAAGTCCTCTTTTATGAAGAAAGTGCTCATTTAATTGGGTTTTGTAATCTCTTCGAATGAACTGAAGATGGATCCAGAAAAGGTGAAAGAAATCAGGGAATGGACGTCACCAAGGAGCATGTTCGAAGCAAGGATCTTTCATGGTTTAGCAAGTTTTTATGGAAATTTCATTAGAGACTTCAGTGGGATTTGTGCACCAATGATGGATACAGTGAAGAAGTGGCACAAGTCTTTTAAATGGATAAAGGAGGCTAAAAGGAGCTTCAATATACTGAAGGAGAAGATAACAGAACAACCAATTCTGATCTTGCCGAATTTTGGGAAGACATTTAAGGTAAGATGTGATGCAAGTGGAGTTGCAATAGGAGAAGTTTTGAGTCAGGATAACAAACCTGTTGCCTATTTCAGCGAGAAGCTGAATGAGACTAAGAGGAAATACTCCACATATGACAAGGAGTTCTATTCCATAATTCAAGCATTGAAGAAATGGAGGCATTATCTTGTCCCACAAGAGTTTGTCTTGTACAACAATAACCAAGCTTTACAATTCATAACCCGACAAGAAAAACTGAATCAGAGGTATGCAAAATGGGTTGAATTTATGCAAAATTTTACTTTTGTCATAAAACATATTGCTGGGAATACTAACAAAGTTATTGATGCATTAAGCAGGAGATATTTAATTCTGCAAGAATTCCAGGTGGAGACCTTGGGGTTTGAACACCTTAAGGATATGTATTGTGATGATACAGATTTCAAGGAGGCCTACGAAGCATGTACAAGCCCTGTATTGAGAGATAGAAGTCAATGGACATAGTATATGGTTCAGGAAGGATTTTTGTTCAGAGGAAATCAATTGTGCATACCAAGATGTTCAATGAGGGACAATCTTCTGAAGGAGAAGCACAGTGGAGGATTGGCTGGACATTTCGGCCATGATAAAACGTTTTCACAGTTGATAAGTTCATACTATTGGCCAGGTATGAGAACAAAGGTGATAAAATTTTTGAACAAATGTAGGATCTGCCAGCATGCAAAGGGGAAAAGATAGAACACTGGATTGTATCAACCATTGCCAATACCGGAGAGGCATTGGGATGCAATAAGCATGGATTTCATGTTGGGATTGCCAAGAACACAAAGGGGATTCGATTCCATATTTGTGGTGGTGGATAGGTTTTCAAATATGGAACATTTCATCCCATGCGAGAAGACCAATGATGCAACACATGTTGCAAATTTGTTTTTCAAAGAAGTTGTGAGACTTCACGGTCTACCCAGGAGCATTGTCTCAGACAGAGACACAAAATTTGTTGGTCATTTTTGGAGGACGTTGTGGAAGAAGATGGGGAAAAATTTGTCCTTCAGCTCAACTTATCACCCTTAGACAGATGGGCAGACTAAGGTGGTAAATAGAAGTTTGGGGAACTTATTAAGAAGTCTGGTTACTGAACACCATAACTAGTGGGATCAGATTCTACCACAAGCAGAATTTGCATACAATGACTCACCAAACAGAAGCACTGGAAAGGATCCCATTCCAAATACTCTATGGAATGCAACCTAGGGGAGTGTCTGAGTTGAGAGACTTGGAACAGAGAGAGATCAAAAGCGTTGGAGCAGAGGATTTTGCTGCTGAAATGCAGAAACTCCATAGTTGGATCAAAGAACAATTACAGAGTTCGAACCAGAAATACAAGCACAGAGTTGATCAACCTCATAGGGAAATTCAATTTGAAGTGGGAGATCAGGTTTTAGCACATCTCAAAAAGGAAAGGTTCCCTAGGGGAACGTACAACAAGTTGAAGATGAAAAAGATAGGACTCTGTAAGATATTGAGGAAGTTTGATGAAAACGCCTATGAGATTGAGCTGCCAGATGGGGTGGGCATTTCACCCATATTCAATGTCTCAAACCTGTACCCTTATAGGAAAGACGACACAGAAGGATCAGAAGATCAAGGAAAGATTCAGTGGGAGAAGCAGATGCCTGTGGCAGAGAAGCTACCGATAGAAAAGATTCTGGATCAGAGGATTGGCAAGAAGACCAGGAGGAAGATTTATTTTGAGTATCTGGTCAAATGGAATGGATGCCCAATAGAATATGCTAGTTGGGAAAAAGAAGCTACTATCCAGAAGCAGGAAAAGTCAGTAGAGGAGCTCATGAACAGGAGTCCATGATTTTTTGTCGAGGGGAGTATGATGTAGGAGCATCATTGGCAAGCATGCAGAGGCAGGACCACTCAACACGTGAGAGTTCTTCCAGAAATTCAACATTGATAGTTGCAGCCGATTTCTAAATCCACCTTTACTCAACGCCGGAATTCACCTTGGGAGTCACGCTTGAACTGGTGCCGAATTTTACCCTTTGAGGCAAGTTTTGAAATTGTAAACAGAGCAGGAGTTTCCACTTCGGCTCTGGAATGCCACTGAACTAAGATAGCGTAGGATGAATTTTAGAGTAGGCAAGTAGCCGGGGGAAACCCTAGAAACATTTTTGAGTTATGTAGAAGTTTGGGCACACGGTTAGAGAGAGCTACAATACAGAGAGAAATTAGTTGTAAGAGAGAACTGCGAGTTAGCAGGAGATCTCAGTTTTTGAGTTACTGTAATTTTGAATGTATTATGTAGCCATTGGGCACTTGTGAATATAATAGAAGTAAAATTGATCCAAATGTATGGTGTGTGGACTGTGTGTGTTTTCCTATCATTTATGTTTTCATGAACAAGTGGATGGAACTGTGAGTTTTTCCAGTTTCAATTGTTTCTCTTCATTGAAAGATCTGCAAGGTGTGCATCGAGCCAGAGAGGAACATAAGGAAATCAGGAGGAATTTCTCTGCGAGAAATATCGTGGATCTGAGTTATTGAAATCCCTCAAACGGAAGGAGTGCACGGGAAATCGAAGTCTGAACTAGACAAAACTCAGGAGGAACAACACTTCAGAAAGTGTTATCGAGATCCAGGAACTCATACCCAGGAAGAAACAAAGATGGAGTCTTCGAAGACTTAGAAAATCTTCTAAGTCTGAAGCGAGTAAAAACTCAGGAGGAAGAACGTCATCGAGCGTTGGATCGTGGTGGAGAATCCCGCGGATCATCCGATTTGAGGTAGGAACGCAGGCTTTAACACTGCATAGATCTGGAAGGGGAAATCGTGAAGCTCTGAATGGATGGTGGAGAGTCCTCGAGGAGAAACGTTGAAACCTCATAAGTTGTTGGATAAGGTGGAGCTGCAAGGAAGTTAGCGACGAGGGCTTCTTGACATCCAAAGTTCAGGAGGAATAGTGACCATCGATCTCATATAGATCTAGACCATCGGTCCATTTCGCGAACTTGGGTATCGCGAGCTCGGAGGCGAAGTTCTTTGCGCTTCAATCCCCCGAGTCGCGAGATCACGAAATAGCGAGGTCGGTGCATTTCACGAACTCGGGTATCGCGAGCTGGGAGGTGGAGTTATTTACGCTTCAAAACCCTGAGTCGCGAGATAGCGAAATAGAGAGGTCTGTCCATTTCGCGAACTCAGGTATCATGAGCTGGGAGGCGGAGTTCTTTGTGCTTCAAAACCTCGAGTTGCGAGATCACGATTCGACCTGAACCTTCGATCACAGGCAGATCTGGACCGTTGGCCCACATCATGATCTCAGGTATCGCAAGTTGGAAGGACAGAGGTCCTTGTCTCCCAAATCCCGAATCGCGATTCACGAAAGGCAGGAAGGATAAGGGTGCGGTCATGGGTCTTGGTCATGTACTGTGGGAGCTCATGCTTGGCACTTGGAAAAGTCAACTGAGCATTTGTGGGGGACCTGTGTGTTCATTCGAAGGGTTTTAGTTTGGAACCAGAAGATCCATTTCGTCTCTAGAACCAGAAGATCCTGACTGAGAGGTTGCGCATCCCTTAAGAGGGATAGGGGGTCTGCATTAGTGAAGTTGGTGAAATTGTGGCAGCCATCCCATCCCATGCAAGCTTCGAACCATTAGTGCTTTCTTCAACAAGTTACTGGCCTTTTAAACTTGTTTACGCCAATTGTACTTTCCTTAACAAGTTAGTATTTTTTTAATCTTAGCAAGGAAAGAGATGCAAGGGAGATGAATTTGGCGATCATATACTTGTGATTGTGATTCTCGTTTCTTTGAATCTTTGGAATTACCTTGAAATTTCCTAAATCTCTTTCATTTTTTCATTGATCATTCCTGTTGATACTAAGAGGGGGGTGAATCAGTATCAAGTACAATTTAAAACCTTTTTCAACTTATACTTAAACCATTCAACTATATCCAATGAGCAATGAACAATAGTATAAGAGTTACACCAATACACCATAATACACCATGCACAATATATGAGAAATAATCAATAGTTTATTGTTCAAGGGAAGTAATGAATTCCAAAGGTAGCTACAGCTTACAAATGTAGAGGGAGGGATAAACCTCCAAGAGGAAGATACAATCCTCCAATATCAAGAGAGAGTTGAACTCTCCATCTTTGCCCCTTCCTTCCACCCAAGAATATATGAGAGATAATAAAAATTTACATTAAGTCATCACCATCAACCAATCATCACATAGAACCTGATAATGCTTCCTGAGACTTCTTCAATTTCTGCAATTCTTCAATTCTTAGAGTACTTTGATCCTGTATATAATATTACTCAATGTATTCTATGAAACTCCTCCAATTTTCACTCATTGAATCCTCCTCAAAAAGAGGTTATAGAAAGAATGATAGACTTTATTCAATTCTAGTCTGTTCAGAAGATCCAACTTGTACAACATGCCCCGCACTGAATATTTAACGTCCAATTCGGAAACTCGCACACAAGAAAATAAATTTCGTACTCTTTCCAATGGAAGTGGTCCCACTTAATTTGGATTCTCTATGAAAAAGTTATGACTGTTTTACCTGAAACACCTGTTTTACTAGTCGCAAACCTTATCTTCCATAGAGTGTATCTCCATAGTTATAGCGAATCAAGAGCTGAAATTTTTACCAGAGGTACCTTGATATGTCTTCTCAATACCATAGAAATTTCACCATCTGAATCGTTCTAGAAAAAATTTATAGCAAAAATGGTAAGATGACCTGAAAATAACATACCTTAGAACACATCACCAAAAGACTTCATCCTCCCTTGAAATCCAGCCTTCTTATCTTCTTATTACCTCTGAAATTTGAATTGTATCAAATGAATGTATAATGATGTTTATTTATACCATTTATGTCACTTCCTTTTAACATTAGGGCCGACCTGACACTTTTTTATTTTGTAATTCTTTTCTTTAATTATTTTCAAGGCCTACATGTACTTCCTTCTTCAATTCAGTTTGTCATCTTCAAAAATTAATTTTTCCTCAACCATGAGGATCCACGTGACGTGCCACATACCACCGGAAACAACATGATGTATACTATCCATTCATGGGTGTTGTATATGCATGTGCATTGTCCTTCATGTCCAAATACCTTTATCAATCTTGTGGTTCAAAACCCATGACTAGGGTTGACATCAATGACAACAACCAATCTTCCAACAATTCCTTCACTTATATTGATTGATTTCTTGGTTAGAGTTATCGAGTTATCTCACCTATGATACCAAGAAAATGTCGAAATTATGTTTTCTAAAAGATATATACCAAGATCCTCACAAATTAAAAAATGGACATAGGTTTCAAACCACATAAAAAGCAAAAAGAAGAAAGATCATTAGAAAGAATAAATATAATAACAAAGTTAACACATGTTCCTATCAAATTCAAAGATAGAACGCCCTCCTGGATTTGCCCTGGTTTTTTCCCCTTAAATTCTTCATTTGTTGGAGGGAGGAAAACGACTTCATGTTTTTGTTGCGCATGCGTGTCCCACCCTGCTTTGGAATAAGATGAAAAATAATTTCCATAATATCATAGAGTGCAATATATTCCATTGAATCTTCACAATCACTTCAGTAATTTAAAATTTAAGTAGTTAGATATAGAATCCAAAACCCCTTCCGTGAGGTTACATTAGGAAATTCATAAGTTAACAATATTTACGACATGGACTTATTTGACATCTAGTTAAGGTAGAATGTTTTAAATTTTAAAAACTCAAATGTTCACTTTCCATTGCTGCAGCAAGGTGATAAGATAAGATATACCAAGAATGACACCTAAGATTTTTTTTTAAGTATTTGAATTAGCAAAGCTCAAGGCTAAAAGTTTAACTTCATGTTCAAGCACCTGTGTTCACTTGAGAGGTATGCACTAATGCAACACTTGTGTATTCACTCTTTTGTTACGATGGAATTTAAATAATTAGCCACACTTGTGTATTCACTCAAAATTTAATGGAACTTTATTGCATGCAAGCTTCATCCTTGCAAAGATGGTGAAAATGACAACCAAAAATCTAACTATCAATGATGGTGTATCATACATAGAGTTGAGGAATTAAATTTGCATAAAACATCAAGAAAGTACCATTATACATAGAGTTGAGGAATTAAATTTGCATAAAACATCAAGAAAGTACCATTATATAGAGCCGAGGAATTAAATTTGCATAAAACATCAAAGAAGTACCATTACATAGAGCTCAAGAATTAAATTTAAATAAAATATCAAATATCAGATTTCCATCTCAATCCAAAGAAAAATGATCAACTTGGGTTGATGGATAATATCATAACATATAGTATCAAACAATGAATCGATCCAGTCTCAAGACACTTGGGTATATAGTTAAACAATGGATTAATCAAGCCACAAGACAATTGGTATTAATAAATTATATTAATAAAATAAAATGATTTTTAATTTTTATTTTATTTCATAATTAAATAAAATTAATCAACTCATATAAATAAATAAATAAATTATAAAATAACAATTTATATTTTAAATTGATAAAAGTCAAAGTCGAGATTGTGTTTAAGCTTTACATAACCTAAATTTATAGAAAAAAAAAGAGTCAAAGTTGATAATTGAGATTGTGGTTAATCTTTACATAACCTAAATGTATAAAAAACAAAGTTAAATATTGAAATTGTGGTTAAGCAGTGACTCATCTAAGTTTAGAATTGATTTTGGATTTAAAAAAAACCCTTATCTACTATACTTGATAACCACGAGTATTGTAATTTTTTTAATAAAAAAATGAAATCAAACATAAAATATAAATTACAATTTGCAATGTTGCTCAATGAATGCCCTTCCATTTTAAGGAAAAAAAAAGGCATTGAAAAGAGCTGCTGAATAAATTCCCTTCATCCCACGCCGTGAAGAGAAGGAAAACTATTGTGTTCGGTCATGGCCAGGGTTTCATTTTCATCAGGGCCCTTCATCCCACACCGCGAAGAGAAGGGAAGCTATCAAGTTCAACAGTGCGCATGGCTTCTTTTTCATCGGGGTGACAGTGAGCTGCTGCCAACTCCTTGACATAATGGTTTCTACTACCATCATTAGTAGACGAATGTCTTCATATACGGGAGAGTTGGGGTTCCTTGGATGCGTGACATGCCAAGGGGCGACTCCACATAAGGTGCCTTGCGACATAAGTCAAACAATGAACGGTTTGACAAAGATTCTAGGGCAAGAATTGGGTGCTCCATCATTAAAGGAAAATTAGCTAAGGCATGGGGGGTACACTTAGGAGAGTCGACCTAACTCACCCAAGGGGGGTGCACACCCAAGAGGATGAGTCGGTTCGACAGATGGAGTGCACTGACATGAGGGGTGCATCAGTCCCATGGGGCACGATGGTTGATGAGCGCATGGGTTCATTTTGGCATATGGTTCCGCTAAGGGGCATGACGATTCGTTTGGGCATGGGTTCGCGAAGGGATGCGGCAACCCCAAAGGACGCGATAGTTCGTGATGGTAACCTTTGGAGAACCTATAAGAGAACAAAGGTGTGCAACCAAGGAAGGTAAGTTTGGCAAGACAAGGAGAGCAAGAGAGCTCTACAATTATGAGGCAAACAAAGAGGGTGGGCTCCCTTAAGGAGCCAAGTCGCTCCACATGGGAGGACTTGTGCTACCTTCAGGAGGATTCAGTGGATAAATTTGGGTGAAATTATCTTGGGAATATCATGGCTAAGTATGGAAATGTAGGTCTATTAGAGGCATGTGTGAGGAAGAACCAAAAATTTTGAAGTGTTCAAAAATGAAGAGACAACAAGTTTACGATTGGAGGCATTTCTGAGGCACATCACAGGTGGTTGTGGAGATAGTTGTGAGGGAGAGACTGGGTGACAATATGTGTATGAGTGTCCTGGTGAGGTGAGGCTATTCATTTGACTCCGCCTTGTTGTAAACTGAGTTGATAGTGTTCATGTTGTAACTATTCCACCATAACATAGAATTAGCCGGGTATTAGGCGCGATTTGTGTTGCTTGCACTATATCTATGTTTTTCTTTCATTTGTTCCACAATTCTCTTGGCTTCTCATGTTCATGGATGTATGATTATGTATGAATAAGTGTTAAAGAAGTTAACAAATGTCTAAGTATACCAGATTTGCATTAGAGTAGGAGTGTGACTCATCGGTACCCTAGAACAAAGTATAGGTACACTCTAGGTGAAGAAGCGTAGTCTAGATAAAGTAAAATTGACGTTCCCAAGTAGCCCAGTGAGAAATGTCGCAGTGCCACACACCCTCTAGTGGTGCACGATCACAAGATTCACCTAAGAACACTTTGGGGATGTGACAGATGGTACGAAGAAAACTATAAAGGTAGTTTAGTGGGAACATTCATAGACTTGGTGAACGATTCAATGTAGAGAAATTTTGCATTGCAGACTTTGCATCACACTTACAATAGAGGAATGGTTGATGGTGCGGTGGAAGGTTGAGCTGAGTGCACACCTTGTGCAGACTGAGAGTAGAGTTTGTGGAAAAATGAATCACTTGGACATGGTGCATGATCGCAGAACTCATCGCAGAGAGAGAAAGAGAGAGGGGAGAGAAGGGGGAGATAAAAATGGGAGTATAGTGGGAGGGAGGGAGTGGGGGGTAAAGGGAGAGGGGGGAGAGGGAAAGAGAGAGCAGGATAGTCTTGATGTTTGTAGCATCGGATAGGTATTTCCACACAGGTATAATTGTTTAGATGTGTGGAAATCGTCCAAATCCTTCTACCTTGAGACTTTACTTTAATTAAAGGAATTATTAAAGTAAAGTTATTTTACTAATTAGTTGAGTTATTTAAGGAATTGCTAAAAGTAATTAGCATTTAATCTTATCCATTGATCTCAAATGAGGTGGGAAGTAATCTCAACCATCAATCACTTTGGAGATTAGGGTTAGATCATAACTCAATCATATAAAAGCAAGGCTAGGGTGAAGGAGAATACATTTGATACTTTGCACATTGATCAAAGTAGAGAAGGAATTTTTCTCAGAGGGTTGAATCATGAAGGGCTATGATTCAAGGATATCTTGGATAGGTGGAGAAGGACTTCCATCTAGAGATCAGGTAAATAGGAAGAGAGAATAGAGGAAACCACAACTGGGTTTCAATAGAGTGAAGCCACAAAAGGGTAGAGCCATAAGGAGTTTTTTGTATAGTCATTGAGGTCATGTATGTGGGTTTCAGTGGATACAGACACATATTTATGGATTTACTTAAGGAAATGCACATACACCTTGAAAATCATGCCAAATCTGGGTTTTACAACAAATCATACTTTTTTAGATTTGTTTGTAGTTGTATTTCTCTTAGTGGGCCATTATCCATATTAAGGGGGCCCTAATTTTATCATAATAAAATCATCTCAGCATTGGTTAGGTTTTTTCCAGGGGTATCTACCCAAAAATATTGGTGTTTATGTGTGGATGATTTGGTTTCTAGTATTTATTCTTCTATCTTTATTTGAGTTGAATATGGTTCATATGCACACTCCACCCTTTCTCATCAGTCAAGCCTCAAACGATAGAATCCAACAATGTAGAACAAATATGTAGGAATTGTTTTGGGAAATGCTTCAACTCGGGTGCTAGGTCTGAGGGTATCTACTTTGCCAAAACTGCTCGGGACTTGCACTTGGCCTTGAACCTTTGAAATCCATGCCATGTGGGTGGTGCAAACCACAATGAGAATGGAACCTTCATTAAAATATTAACACTCCGACCTCACTAGTGAACTAATGCCCCATTGGAAAATCTCCAAGATATTTAGTCAACAATCTCCATTGAATTTGAAATACAGTGCTTGTAAAGTTAGCTACAAGAAATATACCAACTAAACAAAAATATAGGATCAAATGGTATCCCTTAGTGACTACATAGTGAAAACTAACCACAAATATAGTAATCAAAACATAGAACCATTATCGGGAAACAACTAAATAATTCTAGATTTTGAGGGGTTCTAGATTACAAACAATTGGCAATAACGACTTTCTTGATCTCTTTGTATCACTCACCCCATTTAACAGTATATGTTGTTTTGTGAGCTACTAATTTTATTTACAACAAGGAAATCACTAGATAAAAATATACCTAAGTGTCAAAGTAAGGATTTCAACATTGTATCAAAGCATTTCTCTGAGAGTAAGCCAAATATTAGATCCATAGAAATTGATAGAAGATCTATTAGATATGCAGGAGATATTAGTAGATCAATAACTAGCAAGAATAAATCGAATGACATATTTTAGGGAAACAATCGTATTGAGGTAGAACTAGGGTTTTACAGTCGTACGAAGTTGTATGCAGGTTGTCGATGAAATAGATGCGTACATACATGACTTTATTTGGAGACAGTCACATATATGTGAGTTGCAGTAAGAAAGAGAGCGTACATACGTGGGTTTCAATAAGGAAAGTCATGTACACACGTGTGTTTCAATGGTGACAAATGCATACAATTTTGTATAGGTCGGTAAGCGACATTTTCAGCAGCAGGTTATTTTCAAGGCCGTTTATCAGGTCTAAGGGATGACATTAGTAGGTTTGAGAGTTGAATATAGATTGGATGGAGCATCAAACTTCCTATCTTGGAAAGAAAGAGTGACTTTGGTGTTAAAGGAGTATGAACTTTGGGAGTTATTGGACAAAGAAGTTTTTCCACCGACAAATCTAGCAGCTTTGGAAACTCACGAGAAGAAGGAGATTAAAGATGAGAGGGTTATCTTGGATTTGTTGAAGGATTGTCTAATTCCTCACTTATCTAAGAAGAAGATAACCAAAGAGACCTTGGGTGCCTTGGTAGGATTATTCCATAGCACTAACATGAATAGGAAAATGGTCTTGAGAAATAGACTTAGATCTATGCAAATGTCTATATTCGACAATGTTACTAGTTATTTTATGAGGATAAAAAAGGTACATGATCAACTTTCTACCATAGGGGATAAAACAAAGGACCTAGAGCTCACGAATATGGAATTGAATTTTCTTCCCCAGTCTTGGGAACCATTTGTTAATGGAGTATGCTCTCAGGAAAAAATCCCAGATTGGCAAACACTTTGGGATGATTTCATCCAGGAAGAGACTTGGGAGGATTCCAAAAGTAGAAAGTAGGGAAGTAGTGATCACAAATTGGCCCTTGTCAATGATACAAGGAAGATTAAAGGAAAGAATTTTAGCAAAAGGGTAACAGTGATGGAGGTTCATCATAGGTAGGGAAGAAGAAGGACTTGAGTGAAATCAAGTGATTCTCATGTCATAATAATGGACATCATGCACCTCAGTGTCCAGAGAAGAATAAGGGTAAAGGAAAGATGTAACCAACAAAAATAGTAGAGATGTAGCTAGATAAGTTTGTAGAAAAGTTTGAGAAGGGTTTCTCACTAGTTTCTTTCCTTTCTACGAGCACAAATATCAAGAGGGTATGGTTCTTGGAAAATGGTGCATCTCATCATATGAAAAAAGAACGAGAGATATTTAGCATTACAATGGAAAGAGACTCATATGTTCATGTGCATCTTGGTGATGATGCTGAGTATGTAGTGAAGTGAGAGGGAATAGTTTTTTTCCATCTTGATTCAGGACGTTCATTGGATGCCCAGGATGTGATTTACATACCAGGACTAAAGAATATTTTTTTCTCAGTCTCAGCTACAAAGGAAAGCAGTTTTATTGTTACCTTTCAGAGAGTGAAAGTACTCATACATCCTGAGAAATCTGACCTGAACACAACATTGGTCATTTGGGTTAGAGATGGAACTTTATCAAGTTGCAGGGCAAGACTATTCAGAAATTAGTAAAGAAAAATGACAACCTATGTGAGTTGTGGCTTAGGAGGTTATGACACATCCATTACAAACCATTGTTGATTTTTAGGGGGATTGTTATAGGTCTTCTAGAGTTCAATATCGAGCAGCAAGGATTTTGTAGAGGGTGTGCACTTGGAAAGAATGCTAAGGATGATTTTTCGAGTAGTGAGAGTAGGTATAAGGGGATATTGGATCTTATACAATCATATGTGAGTGGTATAATGTCAGTAGCATCAGTGCAGGGATCGTCCTACTATGCGACTTTTATTGGCTTTTCTAGGAAAACCTAGATATTCTTTATGAAGACCAAGGATGAAGTCTTCAATTGGTTTTAGGAGTTTAGAGCTCAGGTGGAGAAACATATAGGGAATAATAACAAGTTATTTAGGTTGGATAATGGGGGAGAGTAAACCTCCAATGAATTCAAGGATTTCTGCAAGGAGGAAGGGATCAAGAGGGAGATAATAGTCTCCTACAACCTTTAGAAAAATGGGGTTGTAAAGAGAAAGAATCAGTCAATCATCGAATCTTTCAGGGTTATGATACATGACCGAGA
The DNA here is from genome assembly GCA_009831015.1 of Picea engelmannii. Taxonomy (NCBI): domain Eukaryota; kingdom Viridiplantae; phylum Streptophyta; class Pinopsida; order Pinales; family Pinaceae; genus Picea; species Picea engelmannii. Next base: position 159,722 of record ML796037.1, read on the forward strand.
GTACCCTATTTTTCTTTGGGAAGGGCCATGTAACACAAAAATATATGTGCAGAATAGGAGTCCTTATAGGATATTTCATGACAAGAATCCAAAGGAGGCATTTTCAGGAGTGAATATAGAGATAGGACAATTGAGGATATTTGGTTGTCTAGTATACATCCATGTTCCCATGTAGAAGAGGATGAATTTGGATCCTTTAGGAAATAATTTTGCATTTTTTGGGTACAAAAATACTTCAAAGTCTTACAACTAGTGCAGAGGAAGACAATTGTGAGCATAGATGTTAAGTTTGAGGATAAATTACCATCTAAGAGATGTCAGGAGCCATCGGTAGTGACAAAGGATGAAGAGTAGCAGGCTCCAAAGGATGAGCAACAATCAGTTGCTCAAAATTCAGGTGGATATGAGGATTTATCCCCTTCCATTCATGTTAGGATACACAGGTGACTATTGTAGATATTGAGGGATGTTGGTGAGGCTCCTAAGAGTGTGGTCAGAGAACATAGGCCTCTGAGAAATTTTCTGAACTATATGGCACTTATGATTAGCATCATTGATGTTGATCCTTCTAGTTTTGAGGAAGCAACAAATCAATAGGTATGGCATCATGCCATGGTATAGTATTACTCCTCTATTATGAGGAATGGTGTTTGGGACATATTGTCGAGACCATAGGGGAAGTTAGTTGTGATTTCTAGGTGGCTCTACAAGATCAAGAATGAGGCATATGGTAGCATTGAGAATTTCAAGGTGAGGTTTGTGGAGAGATGGTTCTCCCTTAAAGAGGGAGTGGAATATGAGGAGACATTTTCTCCAGTCTCCAAGTTGCTTCTATTTGAGTTTTTTTTTTCTATTTCTTAAGTTATGAGGTGGAGGATACAATAAATGGATGTGAAAATACATTTCCTCAATGGGATAATTGAGGAGGAAGTATACATAGAGAAATATAAGGGATTTGAGGTACATGGGAGGGAGTCTCATGTGTGTAGGCTTAAGAAATCCTTGTACAGACTCAAACGAGCACACAGGGCATGGTATTCCTTGATGGATAATTGAAGAGTACAGTATTTACCAAGAATGAGGCATATCCTAACTTGTACTTCATACTTATTAGGGTGGATCCACTCATATTGGTTTTGTACGTAGATGATTTGTTTCTGACTCATAGGTTCCGTAATGTATTTGGTCAATACCAAGCCATATATATGTTTTTCTATGAACACCCTAAGTAAGTTCATGGTGGAGCCGAGATAGTTGCATTAGATAGAAACAAAGCATGTGCACAGGTACTTGATAGGTACATTGGAGTATGGATTGAGGTATCTTGGACAAGATGGAGTGGAGTTGTAGGGATACTCAGACTTAGATTGGGAAAGGAGTGTAGTAGACAAAAAGAGCACCTTGGGATGTTTCTTCAGCTTGGGATCAACAATGATTACCTAGTTCATCAGGAAGCAAACTTTTGTATCACTCATTTTAGCAAAGGCAAAGTATATGGCTAGCTATGAAGCCATTTGGCTTCCCAAATTTCTTACAAGTTTATTTTATCAGAATTTGGTGCCTACAGTGATATACAACAATAATTAGATTTGCATCAAACTATCATAGAATCCAATATTCCATGACAAATCCAAGCTTATAGAGATCAAACATCACTCCATTTGATATAGGATCTGAAAGGGAGAAGTCAAGATTTAGTATATTTCCATAGATGAGAAGGTTACAAATATTTTGACCAAACCCTTGGGTAAATGAAAGTTTGTGTTCTTCATATACAAACTTGTAGTGGTGCAAAATACCTTCCTTGCTAAGAGGGAGTGTTGATGTTTGTAGCATCGAACAAGTATTTCCGCATAGGTATGAGTGTTTATACATGTGGAAATCATCCAAATCCTTCTACCTTGAGACTTTACTTTAATTAAAGGAATCATTATTTAGTAAACTTCTTTTATTAATTATTTGAGTTATTTAAGGAAATGTTAAAAGTAATTACCATTTAATATTATCCATTGATCTCAATTGTCAATCACTTTGGAGATTAGGGTTAGGTAATAACTCAATCTTACAAAAGCAACGCTAGGGTGAAGGAGAAGACACTTGATACTTGACACATTGATCAAATTAGAGAAGAAATATTTCTCAAGGGGTTGAATCATGAAGGACTATGATTCAAGGAGATCTTGAATAGGTGGAGAAGGACTTCCATATAGAGATCATGTCAAGGAGAAGAGAGAACAAAGGAAGCCACAGGTGGGTTTCAACAAAGTGAATCCACAAGAAAGGGTCAAGTCATATGAAATTTTTCATACAATAATTGAGGTCGTGTACATGGATTTCAGTGGAGACATGAGGGGATACACAGGTTCACTTAAGGAAAGGCATGTACACATAGAAAATCATGCCATATTTGGGTTGTATAGTAGACCAAACTTTATCAATTTTGTCTCTAGTTGTATTTATCTCAGTGGGCCATTATCCCTATTACGAGATCCTTAATTTTATCATAATAAAATAATCTCAGCATTGGTTTTCCCTCAAGGGTTTTCGAGTGGTATCTAGAAAAAACTATTGGTGTTTACGTGTGCATGATTTGGTTTCCAGTATTTTTTTTGCATCTTTATTTGAGTTGAATATTCCTGCAGTGTATGTTGTTTTGTGAGATACTAATTTTATTTACAATAATGAAATCACTAGATAACAAGATACATAGGTGTCGGAGTAAGTATTTCATCAGATATATAGTGGGAGGGAAGCAGAGACATAGAGGGAGGAGAGAGAGAGAGGGAGAGAGTGGTAGAGGGGGGACAAAGAGAGGAAGAAAAGGGGAGTGAGTGATATGGATGGGGAGTGAGAGGTAGGGTGATAAAGAGTGAGGGGGGAGAGGTGTAGAAACAGAGAGAAAGAGAGAGGGAAACAAGGAGAGATGAAGAGAGC
>ML796037.1:175869-188217 GCA_009831015.1 Picea engelmannii
TAGTTGAGTGGAAAATTGCTCCATCTTAGTCATTTTCTTGGTATTTAATCTTGAAAATAAACAAGTACTTCATCTTTTCTCTAGAAGTTTTTCATTATTTTGGTATAACAGACAATTTATTCTTCAAATATTTTAAATTATTTGAAAATAAACAAGTACTCACCATCGCATACATAAAAATTCCCACTACATTATCATATGGTACACGAGACATATAATCATTTTCTTCATCATTAATAGGACATAAACCTGAAGAAATCTTGAAATGTGAAGCCAAAGGGATTTGTATAGGTTTCACATTATTCATACTGAATCTCATAAGTATTTTCTCCACATACTTTTGTTGTGATAACCAAAGCTTACCATTTTTCATGTCTTTGTGTATCTCCATTCCTAATATTTGTTTTACTATTCCTAAATCCTTCATATCAAACGCCCTAGCCAACTGAGCCTTTAACCTGTTGATTTCGACCATGCTTTTGCTTTCCACAAGCATATCATCAACATATAACACCAAAATAATGAACATGTAATTTTCTAACTTTTAAAAGTAAGCATAATGATCATATTCACTTCTTGTAAAATTTAGACTCACCATGAAGGAATCAAACTTCTGGTACCATTGTCTGGGAGACTGTCTCAGGCCATACAATGACTTTTTGAGTTTGCAAACAAACCTCTTATTGCGATTCTGAAAAAACTCTTTTGGTTTTTCCATATATATATCCTCGTCTAAATCTCCATGTAGAAATGTTGTTTTAACATCTAGCTGCTCTAACTCAATATCAAGTAAAGCAACTAGTGCTAACACAACACAATCTGAAAAAAGCTTCACAACTGGTGAAAATATCTCATGAAAATCAATACCTTCCTTTGAGAATACCCTTTTTCTACCAGTCTTGCTTTTCACCTTTTGACTTTATCATCAACACCCTTTTTCAGTTTGTATACCCACTTTCAGTCGACAACCTTCCTGTCCTTTGGAAGTTGTACTAGGTCTCATGTTTTATTCCTCTCTAAGGGATCAATTTCTTCTTTCATAGCTTTCTTCCATTGAGCACTTTTAGATACCTTAATTGCTTCCTGAAAACAACTAGGTTCTCCATCAATAGAAACCAAAGCCACATATGAAACATAATCATCATACCTTATAGGAGGATTCCTGACCCGTGAAGATCTCCTTAGAGATGGTTGAGGCATATCCTCAGTTTCCTAGATATTTTCTACACCTTTATCTTCTTCTTCTGGAACTTCCTCATGCTCCTTGCTTTCTGAAGATGGTTGAGTTTCCAACCAAATTTGTTGAACTTGTGGTACCTGTTCTTGTCTCATTTCAACGTCTACCAGTTCTGATTTTAAGAGTGAGGATTCATCGAATACTACATCTATGCTTATGATGAGTTTGTGGGCAGTAGGATCCCACAATTTGTACCCCTTAAATCCATCACCATAACCAACAAAGACATGTTTATTTGATCTAGGATCTCACTTAGAATGTTGATCTTTAGAAATAAGAGCATACGCATCACAACCAAATATTCTCAGATTTGAAAAATCACACGAATGACCTATCCAAACCTCTTATGGAATCTTACAGTTTATTGCAATCGACGGTGACCGATTTATGAGATAGCATGTTGTAATAATTGTTTCTTCCCACAATTCATGTTGCATCTTGGCATTACTGAGCATGATCCTTTCTCTCTCTAGAAGAGTCATATTCATGCGTTCAACAACACCATTATGTTGAGGAGTATAAATCATGGTCTTATGTCTTTCGATCCCAGCTTCCTTGCAATAGTTCTCAAATTCCACAGATGTGAACTCACCTCCATTATCTGTCGTTAAACTCTTTATTGACCTGTTAGAGCTCTTTTCAACCAAAGATCTGAATTGCTTAAAAGTATTAAATACATCAGTTTTTTTTTAAGTAAATAGACCCAAACAAGAATTTATCCTGGATCAACGCAGTGTGAGAGTGTCGACATTCCTCTAAAATTGCCTAGGGAGTGTCGATGACCTGAAACATGTCCAAAGGTTTTTGAGCTCACATGAAACCTGGTACAAAATTCTCCTTGGCTCACTTGCGACACCTGCTTAACCTGATCTGATACCACTTGTTGGGAAACGAAAGAAAAACATATCATCAACAAGCAAGCTTTAAACATGCATAAAACCAAGAACAAAAATTACACAATTGACACAGTGATTTATGTGGAAACCCAATGCAGGAAAAATTCATGGGAAATGATATTCGATATTCTTATTATTCAAGGGAGAATTACAATAGCCAATCTCATGCATACAATCATCCTCTCCTCACACACACTCTTCTCTCTACACACCCTGCACTCCACTTCACACTATCACCTCTATGTGTATGCTCATATATATAACCTCTATCACTTAGTTACACAAATTGATCATGAATAGATCACATAGTTACACAAATAGTTCATAAATAGATTGCATGCATGCTCATTCCTAACATTGTTGCATGCATGTGCATGTGACCGCATGGGAAATTCGTTGGCATGTTTCCAACACTTGTGTACACAAGAGTCGATTTTTAATCACTCTAATCGCTTCCTCCAGTGAATAAATTCCCTTCAATGTAGGATCCATAACTTCTAAATCTATTTTCTTTATACAGTCTCCATGTCTAGTAATTGTACAATATCAACAAAACATAAAACTTGAATGAGAAAGGGATCATAATACTACAGACATTTAAAAAAAAATTCACTGGAAAGATGAGATCCACATGAACCATACTCCTTCGATACGAAACTCCATGTCTTCAACCGAACTATGATTCTTTCTTCCACTGGTAATCTCAAGTACAAGTACTCCAAAGATGAATACGTCTTCTTTCTCTGTTAGTTGTCCCCGTAAAGCATACTCAGGGGCCATGTCACCTCTGCACAATGTCATGTTTAATCAAATCTCTGTATCTTAACCGTCTCAAAAATATATCATCCATTTTCAGATATGAATGGTAATTGGTTCATTTACTGTAATTTATTAAATAAATTATTTGGGAGGCTCAAGAGATTGAACTCATTTACTGTAATTTATTAAATAAATTATTTGGGAGGCTCAAGAGATTGAAAAAGAAGTAGACAATATATTCAAATCTGTGATTGTGGTTCATGCAGTGCAATTTATTAAATGAATTATTTGGGAGGCTCAAGATATTGAAGAGTAGACTAGCAAAGCCGCAAACTCGTGGCTGGTGAACGCAGAAAGGTTTCAGCTGGCCCAGAAAATGAAACGCGACAACGTGGCCATAAATATTTCCACACTCTGTAACAAAACCTTAATCTTTGTTAATCACTCATACGTGGCAATCAACAAGCCACCATAGTAAATTTTAAATATGATCAAGTAAAACTAAAAAAATAAACATGTAAACGGATGCCTTTATAATAGTGAGGAAGTTAGTGGTTGAAATCACAACCATTGATTTATTGGGACGACTAAGAATATTCCATCAATATTTAATCTTGTCCATACAAAACTGATTAAGCACTAAAAACCTATTAAATGTACCCATTGTCAATAAGTGTATTCCTTTCGGCGTAATAAAATTCTTACAAAGTTCTCGCAATTATAGTGTTGGTGGCGATGAGAGAATTGAAGTGTTGAAAAATTCATAAACCTGGTAATGCAAATAGCAGTTCTGAGATCCGAATTGTTCCCCAAGAGATCTGGTTTGGCATTACAATATCTTTTCGAAGGCATAAGTTAATCACGATCCACACCTTATCCACGTCAGATCTCTTCAACATTGTTCTAAGTAGTAGATATTCTTCATTAAACTAGAAGGTGCATCGACTGAATCTGCAGCGAAAAGTTTCAGACTTTTCTTAGCTTTAGTGGTAATATTTGAGAGTGTAAATCCTAACCTTGTACAATATCTATGACAAACAGATATTTAGAAAAGAACAGAAAATATACAATGGCAAATACAAACATTACACAGAGATTTTTCCCCTGGAAACCCAAACCGGGAAAACCAACATATTCTATATTCATTCATAGTGTTACATTGTTTACAATACAATATACATATAGGAGCCAACGGTATCCAAAACCCTAACCCAATGACCTGGATTAGTCCAAAACCCTAATTCCTTAACCTGAAATAGAAAACAATCGTCATAAACCATGTGCCAAAAAACCACTGAAATACATGACACGTTTCTCGAGTCAGAATATAACACATACCTACTACTCGTGAAAAGAATATAACACATACCCAACATTCTCCCACTTGTTGTTTTCTTTGCATACAGGGGGTTACAGGGTTACATAGTCAAAAATCCAGGGCAACAATGCCCATGGATCCTCTACACCAAGAGAACTTCTCAGTGCTCACAAATTTTGTTAATGAGTCTGCAACATTATTCAAAGTGTCCACCTTCATCAGTGATACTTTATTTTCTTCAATCATGTCTCTCACAAAGTGATATTAAACATCAATGTGCTTTGTCTTTGAATGATAAGCGGTTGTTCGCCAGAAAAATTTCACTCTGACTGTCACACTCTATCCTTACAGCTTGTTGTACCAACCCAATACCTGAACACAATCTTTGTAACCATATTGCTTCCTTACTTGCATGAGTGGCTACCATGTATTCATATTCTGTAGTTGAAAGTGCCACTACAGCCTGTCTTTTGCTCATCCAACTTATTGCTCCTCCAAACAGGTTAAACACATACCCACTTGTAGATCTCCTATGATCCAAATCTCCAGCTCGGTCTGCATCCACAAAGCCATGTATATCGACCACTCTGTGCAATCCCAATCTTCCTTCGTATCACAATCCATAGCTAGCAGTGCCACACAAATACCTGAAAACCCTTTTTACTGTTGTCCAATGCTCCTTCCTTGGTTTTGACATATACCTGCTCAAAACTCCCATTGCATGTGCAATGTCCGGTGTAGTACAGACCATTGTATACATCAAACTGCCAACTGCACTCGCATATGGAACATGAGATATGTCCTCCTCTTCTTCATGTGTCTTGGGACATTGATTCACAGATAACATTACACCAACAAGAATAGGAACCTTGACCGATTTACATTCCTGCATATTAAACCTCTGCAATATTGTCTTGACATATTTTATCTTATTTAACTAGAGTTTCCTCCTTTTTAAATCTCTTTTAATTTCCATGCCCAAAATGAAATTTGAAGCACCGAGATCCTTCATGTCGAATTTAGAGGACAACTGAGTTTTCACATCCTGGATAATCTCCTTGTTATTTCCTATCAACAACATGTCATCCACATACAAGACCAAATAAATCAAATGATCACCAATTAATTTAGAATACACATAGTGATCCTCTTTGCTTCTTGTCAAGCCAAGTCCTAGCATATACGTATCAAATTTTTGATACCACATCCTTGGTGATTGTTTTAAACCATACAGGGACTTTTTCAGCTTGCATACTAGCTCCTTGTTTCATTTCACAACATAACCTTCTAGTTGCTTCATAAAGATTTCTTCTTCTAGATTGCCATGCAGGAATGTTGTCTTCACATCCATCTGTTCTACTTAAAATTCAAATGCACTAGCAACATATAACAAAAATCTTATAGAGGTTAACTTGGCAACAGGAGAAAAAATCTCACCAAAATCAATTCGCTCAACCTGGGAATAACCCTTTGCTACTAATCGAGCTTTGTATTTCTCCAATTTTCCTTCTTCATTCAGCTTCTTTTTAAATACCCATTTACTGCCAATGGGATTTTTTCCAGTTGGCAACTTCACTAGATCCCAAGCCTCATTCTTATCCAAAGATGCCATTTCTTCTTCAATGGCCCTTTTCTAGAGATTTCCATCCTCTGAATCCATTACCTCCCTGACAGTTCTAGGATCATCATCAGCAATAGACAAAGAAAAATTTGAACGAAATTCAGATGGACTATACCTTTTCGGTAGCCTTCTTTCTCGATACAATCTCCTCAATACTAGAGTATGAGGATCTTCTTCTTCAGACTCATGTTCTTCTATGGAGTCTGATTCATCATCCTTTAAATCAAACTCTATCTTCTCTGGTTCTTCCTTACTTGGTAGGACTTCCTGTTTAACAACATCCTTCATTTCTATAAATACCACATCTCGACTATACACTACCTTCTTAGTTTCTGGGTTCCAAAGCTTATAACCTTTGAAACCATCTTTATATCCAATAAAGATACATTTTTCAGCCTTCTTATCCAGCTTACTCCTGTTTTCCTTTGGAACATGAACATATGCATCGCAGCCAAATACTTTAAGATGTGTGAGAGAAGGTTCCTTACCAGTCCATAACTCTTGTGGAGTCTTTTCACCCAACGCTGATGAGGGTGATCTGTTGGCCAGATACACATGCAGTACCCACTGCCTTTACCCAGAATTCTTTCCTTAACCCGACACCACTGAGCATGCACCTTTATTTTTCCATCAGTGTCATGTTCATCCTTTCTGCAACTCCATTCTGCTGAGGTGTATATGGAGTAGTCTTCTGCCTTGCTATACCACACTTCTTACAGAATTCTTCAAATTCATTCCCGCAGAACTCTCCGCCATTATCCATCCTCGGCACCTTAATTCTTTTCTCTATTTGATTCTCAACAAGAGCCTTAAACTCTTTAAACCTGTCAAAGACTTAATATTTCTTCTCGAGGTAATATATCCAAGTTTTTCTCGATAAGTCATCTATAAATGAGACATAGTACACAGATTTTCCCAATGATGGGACTGACATAGGTCCAAAAACATCACTGTGAACTAGTTGTAAAATTCTTTCTTCCCTCGTTGCACCAGAGGGGAATCTTACTCGATTTTGCTTCCCATATAGACAATGTTCACAGAAATCAAAATCCAGAGAGAAGTTAGACATACCTTCAACCATACCTTTACCGTGTAGTAGTCGAAGACCCTTATCTCCGATATGCCCCAGTCTTTGATGCCACAACATAACCTTTTCTCCAGAGACTGTAGGAGTTCTTTCTTCTTCAACTCCAATATCAGGAACAATGGAGCTATTACACCCATCACTAATAGTTCTTCCTAGCAGCTTATACAGAGTTTCAAACCGAACTCCCTTCATCAACACCATTTCTCCTCGAACCATCCTGCAAGTTCCCTTTTCAAAAATTGTTTTTATCCCTGCATCTTCTATTTTGCTTACAGAAATCAAATCTCTGGCCATATCTAGGATGTGCAGAACACCAGGCAGTGTTCTAATCCTTCCATCTATGAGCCTCAACTTGACCCTTCCTCTTCCTATGATTCTGGTTGTCGAATCATTACCTAAGAAAACAATATCTCCATCATACTTTTCATATTCGTAGAACCACTCCTTGTGGGGAGTCATATGAAAGGATGCACCAAAGTCAATCAACCATGCCTCATGATCTGCATGTGTTCTTGAAGAGGCCAAGTACACATCCCCTCCTTCTTCCTTGGAAGTCTTTTCTTTTGTAGAAGAAGATTCTTCAGATCCCTTCTTTTTCTCAACTTTGGATCTACACTGCTTCTTGTAGTGCCCTTCTTTTCCACACCTCCAACATACCCTTACAAACTTTCTGGGAGATTTAGATCTACCCTTAGAGTTAGATCTCCCACTTGAGAAATTAGATCTATTTATTTCCTAGGAATTTCCTCTTGCAAATAATGTGTCTATGTTATGTCCTTCCATATTCTTCCATCTCATCTCCTCCGACAACAAGGATGATACCACTTCTTCAAACTTCAAAGAAGTTGTATTAATACCTATGGCCACAACCAAATTATCCCACCAGTCTGGTAAAGAACACAACAAACTGATACATTTACCTCATTTGAAATTTTAATCTCAACAGATACTAACTGAATTACCACAATATTGAAGGCGTTCAAATGCTCTGCCACCGAGTCTCCATCTCTCATCCTCAAGTTATACAACTTCTTTCTCAGGAATAGTTTATTTACCAGGGACTTAGACTGATACAACTTCAAAATTTTTTCCCATAAATCCTTGGTTGTAGCTTCCTCCGACACATTCAGTAATACTGAATCGGAGAGACACAGTCGGATTGTGCTCTTTGCCTTCCAATCCATCTTTTTCCAGTCATATGTAGAAGTTCCTGTAGGTGCAGTACCTGGACCTACCGCGATCCACTGATCTCTGTCCACCAAAAGATCTTCCATCTTGCACTTCCACAGCTCAAATATTTTCCCATTAAGCTTCTCGATCTCCATCTTCGAATTGCTTGCCATTTCTTTTCACCTGAAAAAAAATATCGCAGATCTCACACTGTAACAAGGCTTATCATAGTCCCGAGCCAAACCCTTGACCACAAAGGTGTCCCCCTTAAGCCAATAAAGCTCTGATACCATATGTAAATCCTAACCTTGTACAATATCTACTGCAAACAGATATTCAGAAAAGAACATAAAAGATACAATGGAAAATACAAACATTACACAGATATTTTTCCTCTGGAAACCCAAAATGGGAAAACCAACATATTCTATATTCATTCATAGTGTTACATTGTTTACAATACAATATACTTATAGGAGCCAGCGACATCCAAAACCCTAACCCAATGACCTGGATTAGTCCAAAACCCTAATTCCTTAACCTGAAATAGAAAAACATCGACAAAAACCATGTGTCGAAAAACCACCTAAATACATGACACGTTTCCCGAGGTAGGTTTCATGTTTCCTGAGGCAAAGAATATAAAACATACCCAATAGAGAGCAGGGCTTTCAAAGCATTTGTGAACTGTTGTGGCTGACTGTTGTTCCCAATATTGCAAAGAACACTTATTGGCGTATTCTTCCATTATGATTGCAAAGCATTTGGAAGCTTTGACAAACTAGCCCTCTACATGAAAATAGTAAATTTCTTATTGTAAAGAGGGATCAATCTTAAGATTTAGGAAAATAATAAATTTGTTATTGTGAGAGAGGGTTCCATCTTAAGATTGTACAATCAGGTCATTGGAGGCCTAGCCACAAAGTCAAAAAACAATGGTTGAGGTTGTAGTTAAACTTCACATGATCCAAATTTACAAACTATAAAGTTAATGTTGAAGGGAGGGTTCCATGTTACAATTGTAGATTCAGAGTTATTGGAGGCTTAGCCACAAAATCAAAGTCAATGGTTGACATTGTCGTTCAGCTTCATATGAACCAAATCCAATGTCAATGTTGAAGGGTGATGAAGGCCTAGAATATGGGATTGCTAAAAAAAATGTCATTGTGAAGAGAGGGTTCCATCTTCTGATTGTAGATTAAGGAAAATAATAAATTTGTTATTATGAAGAGACGGTTTCATATTACAATTGTAGATTATGGTCATTCAAGGCCAAACTACAAAGTCAAAGACACTAATTGAGGTTGTGGTTAAGCTTCACATGATCCAAATCTATAAATGATAAAGTCAATGTTGAAGAGAGGGTTTCATCTTACAATTGTAGATTCCAGTTATTAGAGGCCTAGCCACAAAGGCAAAGTCAATGGTTGACATTGTGGTTAAGCTTCACATGACCCAAATCCAAAGTCAATGTTGAAGGGTGTGGAAGACATGGAATACCTAAACTCCTAAAAAAATTTAGAAGCTTTGACAAGCCAACAAAGTAGCCCTCTAAAGGAAAATAATAAATTTGTTAATGTGAAAAGAGAGTTTCATCTTAGGATCTTAGATTCAGGTCATTGGAAGCCCTCTAAAGGAAAATAATAAATTTGTTAATGTGAAAAGAGAGTTTCATCTTAGGATCTTAGATTCAAGGCATTCGAAGCCCTCTAAAGGAAAATAACAAATTTGTTAATGTGAAAAGAGAGTTTCGTTTTAGGATCTTAGATTCAGGGCATTGGAAGTTTATCCACAAAAATCAAAATCAATGGTTGAGGTTGTGGTTTTGGTTAAGCTTCACATAACACAAATCAATAAAGAACAAAGTTAATGGTTGACTTTTTGTTGAAACCTTACTTGATCTAAATTTAGAATTGAATTTGAACTAAAGAGAACACCTCCAACAATTGGTCAATGCATCTTTGGTTTGGGAGACCGCGACTCAGGGTATGGTTGGATTTTTTGTCCCTACAAGTTTCGAACATGTGACTTTTCAACACAAAGTGACTTAACAACACACTCCGTCACCGACTGTTCTACATCTCAGGAACCATGAAAAAAATAATTTTAAACCTTAATGATTTTTTTATTTTAATTTTTATTTACATGAAAAATAATTTTAAACCCTTTTATTTTATAAAAGAGTAGAAGACTATGGAAAGACAATGAAGAGTTCAATTTTTATCAAATCACTACCCTGCATGTGGGCTTTCTCTGGATTCAAGTGTACCCATTATTATTACCCTCTCTCATACTTATCATTACTTAAAATGTTATCTTTTAATTATTAAGCACTCATTTTAAATAAATAACTCTAAGAAATCATCATGAATATCACTACCATGCATGTGGGCTTTCTCTCGATTCATGTGTACCCATTATTATTACCCTCTCTCATACTTACCATTACTTAAAATGTTATCTTCTAATTATTAAGCACTCATTTTAAATAAATAACTCTAAGAAATTATCATGAATATGCAAAAGAATTTATATGATGTGGCTGCTGGGATTCGAGCCCAGGTCTCCACGGCCACAACGTGGAATTCTCACCACTAAACTACAGCCACTATATATGAAATTTTCAAGTGGTATAATTGATGGCATATTTAACCATATAGATTTGTATGAGCATATAAACTTGAGTTGTCTTAGCTTTAAAGATTCTCTAAACTTGAGTTGTCTTAGCTTTAAAGATTCTCTAAACTTGAGTTGTCTCAGATTCAAACATTTACGAGTATCCTCTCTTTATTGCAAACTTGAGTTTCTTACCTAAAGGAAAACGTGCTCGCAGATTTTATTGCAGCTGGTATTTTGATGGAATCAGAGAAAACTTAACATAGCCGGATGGCCTATGCAGGTTTCGAACCTGCGACCTTCGCGTTATTAGCACGACGCTCTAACCAACTGAGCTAATAGGCCATAGAAATATTATGCAAACTGCGGATATTTGACGAAGGAATATTATGGCTGCTGTGGTTTTGCTTATAATTAATAAATTTCGTTAATCTAAGTGATATATTGTTTTGTCTCTGCAGTTGGAACACGGGTATATTGATATGGCCATTCTCATCAACTGTGCAAACCTTTTTCACGTAGCCTTGAAGTTTTGTGTAGAACTTTGATAATGTTGGGGTTTTCATCCTTTTTATCTATCACTTCACTTTCAATTTCAAGGTTTAGGACAGAAAGTCTCTAGGATGATAACCATCTACAATTTTTTTTTTTTTAAATTATAATTATTTTATAAAGTTTTTTATCAAATTTGTGAAGTGACAGGGTTGTTTTTAAAGGTAGTTTTATTGTATTTGTTTAATTTATACATATTTGTTAATTTTTGTAGTTATTGTAAAAGTGTTTACATCAAGGATATTTAACACTAAAAGAAAAAAGAAAATTGAACAATAATTGAAGCAGGTGAGTGGGCAATTTGTCCATGAAAGTGTAAATGGATTTGTAGTTTGTAGAAAAATAAATTCGTAGTAAAAGCAATTCAACTTCAATAGTGAAGAAAAATAATTAATTTTATGTTCATTTGTAATAAGTTTAATAAACCAAATCTAATTTAAATTATATATATAACTAAAATTTAGAAAATTAAATATAAAATATAGAAATGGTTAATAATATACAAATATGTTAATTAAATACAATATATTAATACTCTCAGAGTAAAAAAAACATACCATTCTAAATTATATCTTTAATAAAATTCATTTTTTTTGAAAATGTAATAAACAATTAATTCTAAATTTAAATTACTTAAAAGATAAAATTTATAAACAATATTAATTTAAATAATCTAAAATAAATAAATCTAAATCTAAAAAGTCATTGATTCTCTGAGTTGAAAACATTACTATCAACTACTCTCATTTTCACATTATCTTTTCATAAATTTTCAAGAACATAAATTTGTAAACATATATAACTTAAAAATTTATGAAAAATTACTTGTAAAATGAGAGTCATTCAAATGAAAGTATTAGATAATAATTGTCTATAAGTACATATTATACTAATACTATGTCACGTTAGAGAGACAACCAAACATATATAACTTAAAATTTATGAAAAGTTACTTATGAGAATGAGAGTAAGTGAAAGTAATTCCAATGAAGATGCGAGTCCTAGATAGTAATTTTCTATATATACAAAGTACACACAATATTAATATATAAAAAAAAACATATAATATTAATATTAGGTCAAGACAATCCA
>ML796037.1:188237-210411 GCA_009831015.1 Picea engelmannii
AAAGTAAATACAAATATATACAAAAGTACAGTAATCTAACAGGGAAAAAAACAATGTTTGGCTCTGTAATTTTGAGGGTTTTTTCATGCTCTTGATTCTCGCCTGCCTAGACCTTATATGACTCCCTTGGTACGCACCGATTGCCTCAACCCTACAGCTTTGACCACCTCCGAAGAATGGGAACAGAAGGGGGGCGAAAGCCCCCTCCTACCATAACGTCGTCGCCAACGATCCAGAGAACTCGCGAGCGCGTCGACCATCCTTTGAGCCGCCATTGCACTAACGAGACCAATATATGCCGAAAGAAATGGATATAAGCAAAGAATCAAACACGAATGTTGAGTCCTCGCATCCAAAAGCAGCTCGGGCTTGGATACCCGACAAATGTACCCCTCAAGCCCCAGTTGCGCCCAGGTACATCATCAAAACCACTAGGATATGGGAGCATACACAGTTCATGCACGACCATGCCCTCATAGAAAAATTCCTAGGTCTCTGGCCCTCAGAAAATGACCTAGCTCGCTGGGTCAAGGTGTGGTGGAACCCCAAGGGAGACTATGAGATCTAGATGAGCTCCAAAGGTTTCTTTATAGTAATATTCTACAACCTAGAGGACAAGGATAGGATCTTTGAATGGTGACCATATTTCTACAACTCAGCCGACCTCTACCTACGCTTCTGGACAAACCGCTTCTGCCCAGAAAATGAAAACTTTGCATACGCACTGGTATGGATTCACATCTATTCCCTACCCCAAGAGTTCTGGTTAGAGGAAATTTTACTGGGCATAGGCAACACCCTGGGTAAATATGTCAAATCTTTTGAAGCTACCAATCAGAGAAAATACACCTCTTATGCAAGGATGTGTGTCTATATGAACATCTCCAAATATCTGCCAGGCACAGTTGTATTAGAATACCAAAACGAGGAATGGGCCCAAACCATAGACTATGAACACATCCCTTTCAGATGTCGAAAATGCCATGAACATGGACAACTTTTCAAATATTTCCCTCTCAATTTCCCCCCAAAGAGGGAAGTTGAAGAGAAACCAAAG
The DNA here is from genome assembly GCA_009831015.1 of Picea engelmannii. Lineage (NCBI taxonomy): Eukaryota > Viridiplantae > Streptophyta > Pinopsida > Pinales > Pinaceae > Picea > Picea engelmannii. The sequence continues at coordinate 189,295 of ML796037.1, forward strand.
GAAGGATTTACCCAAGTTAAAAATCGAAGGAGACAAGTGCAAAAGAATCCTAGAACCAAAAATGGAAAAAGGAACCCAAATAATAATTCATTTGAAGCCCTCAAGCGCCTCCTAGAAGCAGAAGAGGTGGAAAACCCCCACGAGACCGCGGGGAAAGATCCCAACAAGAACAAGGAAGATTAGTCATCACAAGAGTATCAAACCCCAACAAACCAAGCAGATCCACAGACTCACCCAGTCTCAGGGAAAGAACCAGAAAGAGAGGAAGACACAGTCATGGAAATGGATGAGAAGGAGCTACTAGAAATCAACCTCGATAGGTTAGAGGAAGCACTAAACAAGAAGGATCTCCAAACCTTACCAGAGGACCAACTTAGGAAAGTTCACAAAGTATTTATGGACTCATCAGTAGGGGCTACATCTAGGTTGGGGATTAGCACAGACTCCAACCAAGATCCAAGAAAACACCCAAAAGAAAACAAGTGAAGGGGCAGCAAATCAACTCATCATCTAATAAAGGAGGTAATAAATTATATGATCAACTTTGGGAAGATTCACAGGCTCTCAGAGAGCTCATTTTCCCACCCACCAAATTGTTGACTATGAAGATCCTCACCTAGAATATCAAAGGTCTAAATGGAAGATCCAAACAATGGATTCTTCAAAACTGCATCAAAATGGAAGACCCTGATATACTCCTGATACAAGAGACAAAATGAGTAGGGCAAACTGCAGAAGATATCATCAAAAGATGATGGCATAACTGTGAATCCTATCAAATAGACTCAAAAGGGGCTTCAGGAGGCCTGACCATCCTATGGAATCCTACTACAGTCATCCTTGATCAAGGCCTCTCCACCCCATGCACCATCACAACACAACAAGGAGGGAATGATCACAAATGCCTATGGACCGTAGAACAACCAAGACAAATATCTCTTTCTTCAGAACCTGGTTTACCTAGGTTCTTTAGCAGAAGGCAAGCGATGGATAATAGGGGGTGACTTCAACATGATTCTCACACTGGAGGAGAAACGAGGGGGGGGGGAAAGCACCTAGATCAGGACAACACAAAATTCTAGGAACTCATAGAAAACCTCAGATCGATAGATATTGAGAATGGCAACGACACCTACACCTAGACCAACAAAATATCAGGTCACCAACAAATACCATGCAAGCTTGATCGCTTCCTCATCTTGGAAACTCTCCTTCTGGAAGGACCCCTAGTAGATTCCAACATCCTCTCGAAGGCATGCTCAGACCACTGGCTGGTTCAGCTCTGTGTTGACACTGTCGCTACCTCGAAGCTTAAACGCTTTAGATTTGAGAAATTTTGGCTCTCCCATCCAAATTTCTAGGATCTATTCTGTCACTCGTGGAGCACTGTGGAAACACACAAAGGTACAAAAATGTACTGTTTCCAGCAAAAACTCAAATATTTCAAACAAAATGTGTGCAAATGGAACAAAGAAGTCTTTGGGAACATTTTCCAGGAAAGGAAAATGCTGGAACAAAAACTAGATAACCTTCAGGGACAAATCATTCGTGCAGGCTATATAATCACTCAACAGCAGGAAGAGAATCAACTCAAAAGAAAACTAGAAGAAAGACACAAGAAAGAAGAAATATTGTGGATACAGAAATCACGAGTTCAATGGGTCAATGAGGGAGAGAAAAACACCAAATTATTCCACCATTCCATGATCCACAGACACCTCATCAATCGCATCACAAAGCTAGATGACTCGCAAGGCAACACCCTGCTAACTCATAAGGAAATAACGCATGAGCTGACAAACTTCTACAAGGAACTCCTCTCAGAACCCAATGTGGACCGCACCTCAACAATAGAGCGGGTGACCAAAAATATCCCAACTAAAATCACCCAAGAACAGAATGAGGCTCTCATGACACCAATAAAGAAAGAAAAAGTGCATCAGGCTATTTAGGAGTTACCCATAGGCAAGGCTCCAAGTCCAAATGGTTTCACAACAAAATTCTTCCACTCCTGGTGGCCTATGCTAAGGGAGGAAGTGTGGCAGTTGGTGGAGGAATATCACAACTTAGGCAAAGTTATTCCAGCAATAAATTCCACTTTCCTCACTCTAATTCCAAAAGAAGAAAGGGTCACTAATCTGAAGAACTTCATACCCATAGCTCTTTGCAATGTGATCTACAAAATCATTTCCAAGGTCATAGCTCTAAGACTTGAACCAATTCTCCACTTCATCATCTCCAAGGAGAAATCAGGATATGTCGAAGGAAGTCAAATCATGGACAGTGTCATACTTGTCCATGAAATCATTCACTTGCTCAAAAGCACTCGCACTCCAGGTATGCTTCTAAAACTTGACCTTTCAAAATCTTTTTAAAAATTAACCTGGCAATATATGAAAGCTCTCCTATCGGATTTTGGTTTCAACAAGGATTGGATCTCTTGGATAATGAACCTCATTTCCTCAACCTTTTTCTCAATCCTAGTCAATGGTGTCCCCTCTCAACCCTTCTCCCCCTCAAGAGGAATAAGGCAAGGCAACCCTCTCTCCCCTTTCCTTTTTGTCATAATGGCTGAAGGTCTAGGACACTATATCAAGGCCTCAATTCAAAATGGATCCATCAAAGGCCTCCCTCTTCATGGGTTACAACCGACAGCCTCCCATAGCCAATTTGTCGATGACACACTGCTAATGAACAACCCCACCACGCAAGAAGCAATTAAGCTAAGTTCCATCCTCTCTGAATTCAGCGAAGACTCCGACACCACCTTCAATCTTGCCAAATCACAACTCTTATTTTTTAATACTCCTGTAGCAATCCAACAACACCTTTCTCAAATTTTGAATACCCCTGTTTGCACTCTGCCCTCTCACTACCTGGGATTTCCTCTCTCCGATTCATCAGCCAGAAAAATCTCCTTGGATTCCTTCCTACTCTCCATCACCAACCATCTTAGCAACTGGACCTTTCACTCCCTCAACCTCCCAGCTAGATTGGTTCTCTTAAATTCAGTCCTCCAAGCCATTCCAGCTTACCTCTTCTCAGCCCTAGATGGCCCCCAATCTATCATAAAGAAAATAAGGAATCTGCAAAGAAACTTTCTATGGCATGGATAGAACCCGAACAAAAAATGGGTCCTGGTCAGCTGGGACAAGGTCTGCAAGCCTGAATCTTTAGGTGGTTTGGGCCTTTGGGACCTTGGAAAATTAAATAGCACCATGGGAGAAAGAATTTGCTGAAGATGGCTCAAAACACTAGTATAGATCTGGGAAAAACTATGGAAATGCAAGTATGCCCCAAACACACATCAAAATCAACTCATAAGAATGCAGGAGCAAATCCAAGGCTCGAACATCTAGAATGCGGCTTGGAAAAACTAACCAGACATACAGGAACATAACTTCTTGGAAGTTCACAATGGCCAGAATGCCCTATTCTGGATGAATTCCTGGCAACAAATGCCACCCCTACAATTGGAAGAAAATCTACAATCCTATGAAAATCACATTCAAAACTCTCAATGTGGTAGATTTGTGGATAGATACCCCCAACAACTCTCCCTGGCGAAGATGGAAATCTACTCATCAGGAACTCCAAGTGTCAATGGATTGTGACCTGTAGCATTGGAAAAAATCTACAACCCAAAGGCGAATTGGAAAAATCATAGAACAAGACATTCTTAGATAGGGATACACACGTCATGGAAGCTTCACTCTCGAGGAGGGATACACCTTTCAGGAGAAATTTCATAACCTTCATAAAGATAACATCTGGACAACAATATGAAATTCAAAACTCTGGCCCAAAATCTCTACTTTCCTCTGGCTTCTACTGCAGAACAAGATCTTAACCTGGGACAATCTTCAAAAACAAGGGTTTATCGGCCCCTCAATCTGCCATCTCTGCCATCTCCAGGAAGAAACCATGAAGCACCTCTTAAATAACTATCCACTCAGTGAGAACATTTGGAACTAGGCCACTCAGTTTATTAGAAGAACCAAACGATTTAAAAACAACATCACATGCACCATCAGGGACTGGGGCTCTGACTCCTTCAAAAGTCCTATCCTGAAAAAAACCTAGCAACTCTTACTAGGCTTCATAGTTTGGCAACTATGGAAAGAGAGAAACATAATAATATTTCACTCCCATCCATCTCCTCCCACCCTCCTCTGGAACACAATTCTCCTGCATCTCCAGGAAACTCTTCAGCTGCAATCATGGACTAAGGAAGACTTCCCAACTGACCCATGTGAGATCTCGCTCCTTAACTCCTGGGGATTCTCCTTTACACACTCCACCCCTCCTCAGCAGCTCCCCCTTTTTTCAAAATCCCTCATTCCCTCTAAGTGGCTCCTCCCCTCGCAAGGCTTCCATAAGATCAACTTTGATGGTGCATCAAAAGGAAATCCATGACACTCGGGCTATGGCGTGATCATAAGAAACAACTTAGGCCAAATTCAAAGCCTCATTGCAGAAAATCTCGGATGCAACACCAAACATTCTGCAGAGCTTTGGGGTCTTATCAAAGGAGTGCAAATGGCACTAGATCAAAACCTCACCTGTTTGATCATTGAAGGAGACTCCAAAATCATAATAGATTTGGAAACAAAAATCCTGAATGAAAAAGATCTAGGGAAAATGACACCTATCTGGTGCCTCCTTGGCCCTCTTTACAGCTTCCAGGCTCTTCTCAGAACCTCTCTAACTCTAACCCCTTCACACATTCGGCGAATTGAAAACAAAGTTGCGGACGGACTAGCCAATGCAGGGGTTGAATCTATGCAATAGATCATTCTCCATGATTCCAAGAAGTCCCAAAGCTCACCCCTCTGGATCCAATGCGATAAGCTTTCTCAGCTGGATGGCCCTAATCCAGACAGGGTGCCACCTTTGTCTACTTAGAATATCTTCCAAGTCAGTAATGATCAGAAGCTCAGGAGCGAGCGCAAAAGAACTTCAGTTGGTAGTTGATTTAGGGACCTCGACATTCGAGAGTCAGGAGCACGGAGGTTGTTGTTTCCCAAATTCACGAAGTCACAAAAAGTAAGAGAGGATCTGGACCGCTGATGCTCGAGGTGATCTAAACCGTCGATCGGGTCCCACTAATCGGACGAGAGAAATTTTCGGGAACTTTGGTTTCGAGAGTTCAGAGCATGGAGGGAGCTGTTTTCCCAAGTCACAAAGTGGAAAAATGTGAATCTCAAAATGAAAGAGCGAATTTGGACCGTTGGTGCTAGAGGAAATCTCAACCATAGATCTGGACCCATTGACTTGACGTGAGAAAGTTTCGGGAATTCGGGAGTTCGGAGCATGGAGGGAGCTGTCTCCCCAAGTCATGAAGTCGTGAAACGCGAAATCGTGAAATGCAAGAGAGGATCTGGACCGTTGGTTCCAGAGGAGACCTAAACTGTCGATCTGGTCCCATTAAGAAGAAACAAGAAAATTTCGGGAACTCGACAATCGGGAGTTTGAAGCATGGAGGAAGTTGTCAGCCCACGTCGCGAAGTCGCGATATGCGAAATCGCGAAGCGCGAGAGCGGATCTAGACTATTGATTCTCAAGGAGATCTGAACCACTGATCCAGTCACATTGATCTTAAATTTTGTAAGCTCATAAGTTGCAGGAATTTTTGTAAGCAGATAGAATGAAGGCATCTTTGTCAGTAGATAGGCTGCAGGCATATTTGTAAGGATATAGGATGCAGACATTTTTGTAAGCAGATAAGCTACAAGCATCTTTGTAAGTAGAAAGGATGTAGGTCTTTTTGTAAGCTCTCAGCTGGAATTAATATAAGGATCCACTGTTTATTCAAAAAATATATATATATACAAAAATACATACAATACTAATACTAATCGTAGGTCACTTTTAAGAGAAACATCCCAAATGCACAAAATGTAATAAATAAATATAGAAGGGCTTCACATCAAATAATACAGATTGTATGTCCAATGAGAAACCAATTTCTACTATCACATTAACCTTTGCATGTGATAACGGAGAAAGATAATTTTGTAGTAAAATGACTATTTTTAGGTGCACATTTAAATAAGAATGGCATAGAAATTTTAGGCATGATGAAAGTTATATCATTATCCATTTATTGTACATGGTGTAATGATGCATGTTATTCCTTGAGATGTTCCTAGATGTTTAGGAACTATGCCAAGGTGTATCAAAACCTACTTCATTCCTCAAGGTGGCTCTTGGGCTAGAGGGGGTAGCCCTCAATAATAAAATAAAACTCACTACCCATTGTCACTAGGAAACAACTTACAACATTTAAATGAAAAGAAAAATGCCATATTTGAAAAAAGTACAAAACATGATTTAAAAGTTGAAGGTAATGACAGTGGATCTCTAGACCAAAGGCCTTTCCATTGGGCACTAAAGTATCAAATAGTAGAGCACAACAGTTGATTATGGAGGGTGGAAGAAAATGAGAAAAAGAATAAATCTCAAGTACAACAACTAGGAAGGTAGTCTTTGCTAGCCTAAGATGATGAAAAATGGTTTTGTTGGGCATTAATGAATAAATCCAACAAAAATAAGAAATAGAAATAACTAGGAATTAAACAATGAATCTAGTAACATTCACACCTATACATGTAATCTGCAGAATAGCTAACCAAATGTTGGAGCTTCGAAAAAAGTGTTGACTTAAGTCAACACTCCATGGAAAAATACTTCAGCTTTAGAAAAAGTGTTTACTTATCTCCATAGACAAATCCTTTAAGATAGTTCATGGATTAATAACATGGAAATATAACATTGGTATTAGAGCCATAAATTGTAAGGAAAGTTATTGATGATCCAAAATGGATCTACATAGTTGTCATATAATTTATTGATTCTGTAGCTTAAGAAATAAATACATAAGAATGAAATACATTGGAAGTAGAAGGGTCAGTTTGTATTAAAATTTAAAAATTGTATTAACAAATCAAAATTAAAAATCTTCTAATTTGCAATAAAAAAAGTGAAAAATATAGGTATCTAACCATGATGATATATGCCTTGGAAGTCCACTTTTCATTCTATAGGTCGATAGCTTTCAAATCATGGTATTCATGTCATAGATTTTTAATTTGTAATAATAATAATAATCTAATTTTAAGGTCATGGCCAAGCCACAACCAAACTGGTGTATGAGACCCCCTTGTTTGTGGAACAAGGGACCCCCTTCACATAGTGATTTGACTTCTAAAGTTTACGGAGGTATACATACCCTACCCCCCTATGGATTTGAACTTGTGTATGTCATTTGCAAGGTGACAATCCATTTAGTCCCTACATGTCCAAATAGTAGCCATGCTAGTGACTATAATTCACACAATGGAGATAGTAATGTATGATAATCTACTAGAAATTTTTAGAAGCATCATAAAGATTCCAAAAGGTTTTTAAAACACTAAACCTAACCCCAATTTTAGTTATTAAAAACCTAATAGAGGAAGGAAAAATGATTCTCTTTCATTAAGTGCCATTTTTGTTTCTTACTATGGGCAGTGAGTGTACATAATACATTTACAAAGTGGAGAGCGAAGTAATATGTAGAGCACTATAGAAGAACATCATGTCTCATAGATTTATAACAATATTGGACCTCTTTGTAATATGTTTGTAATCTCCACTATATAAAATACATAAGTTCTTTATTTCATGTTGGGATTTCCCATATCAAGTTTCCAAGGGTAAAGATTCTCTTCCATTAGGTGTGTTTTCCATAATTTTTTTGTTTTTATGTCACTATATTTAAAAATTCAAAATGACGTGTTTTCATTTGTATTGATGAAGTAAGAATACAAAATATTGTCGAACATAGGCTCATTATACTAGCTATAAGTTAAATATATGTTTTGGTGATTTGACTATTGGAATATTTGAAAATATTTACAAATAATATTGGTACTTGAGCAATTTATTTAGAATTTTTATGTTTAAGTGTAGTATATTCTTACTCATCTTAGAATTTATAAATGTGAGGGAAAGTTATCTGTAAACTATCGTGGATATTCCACTAGAAAGTTTTGTCACAACATATCTAATAAAATACTAAAATCTTTACTATTAAGGTTAATTTTCTTTAGATCTCTATAATATTTAGTTATTGATAAAATAGATAAAATGAAAAAAAAATTAGAGAAAAATAAAACACATTCACACCATCCACAAATAAACACAAATATATGACTTGGGAAACCCAATATCTGATCAAACCTAGCTATAAGGTGAGGCTTCTATGCTCTCTTTTCTTTGGTAAAGAAATGATGTGAGTACAAAGAAAGATGCACTCTCTATGGAGTTTCCTTTGACCCATGGCTTGTATGGATGCTATAAAATATCTCCTCCTCTGTTATGCTCACAAAATACGATTGTTAAATTTTTTTTGTCAGTTATAGAACAAGATACAATGCAAAATAATGGAACCCATTCGCTTCTTAGTGGCACCGTGTTTAACATCGCCCGATAGCCATCAAGGGATAGGTTTTTGACTTCATCAACCTTCAATTGTGATAAGGTTTTGGACCTTCTAGAATGTTCTTAGAAAATACACTAAGTGGCTAGCCCCACATGTCTAAGTCATGGAGGATGGCTTGGCATCCAATCACACCATGGTGATCAATATGGTAGGTCAACTTGGGGGAGGCATAACTTTCTCATACGAACTTCGATTGAAGAATGATCTGCGTTGTTGGAAAGGTATTGATGGGTATAATTTAGAATATTACTTTATAGTAAGGCTTGGACAAAAAAAAGGTCATTTTATGCCTCAAAATGGATCCATAATATTTTTGACTATTTTTTGGACCCAAATTTCCAAATTTGGACCAGTCACCAAAATGACCCTGCAAGTTGATTCCTCCAATTTTTCCACCCAAAAGGTAGCAATATAGATGTAAAATAACATAATGATATAGTATGGATTAGAAATATGTACCTTCTAGATCCCAAGACTGACATAATAAAGGTTAATAAATAGTTTCAATTCTAAAAAATGGAATATGAACACTAAAAAGGACCCATTGATAAAGAGAAGGGAATGTTTACAAGACTTGAATCTCAATCAGTTGACATTTGCAAGAATATGGCATTACTTGTGGTCATTTTTAATAAGAATATCAACCCCTTTTCATAGCAACACAAATCTCAAGAGAAGCCAAAACATAATGAGGTGTTGAGGAAATGGGAGGAAGAATTGAAGCTTAAAAAAGGAAACTCTAGTAACCAATCTTCGCATGACTTATGTAAAGTGGAAACAAATGTCAATATCAATCCCTCTGAAGGGAGGTAGATGCATTTGAATTATTGGTTGCAACAATTATAAGTCTATTTTACTGTGCATAATGTATTAGAGGGAAAAAAATAACTTTTGGTAGACTCTTGAGCTAGAAGGCCATGCACAAACATGGGGGAAATCTACATCAAGGACCTTAAGCTAGGGTGTGACCCATAGGTATTCAAGGGAATCCTTAAGTCTCAATTTTACCCTATTGAGTATGAACATGACTAGAGGATTCAACAGAATTATTATCGACACTGGATTGAAGGAGAAAATGTAAAAGAGTATGCTAAAAAGTTTTGGAAGCAAGAAATTCAATTGGGGATAAATCCCAAGAAGCCCTTGCACTATACTACGTGATACATCCTTCTCAATCTAATCCTCTAAGTTCCAACCGAAAACATAACCATTTTTGGCTACTTAGGCTGACCCAGGTTCTAACTAAAGGATTACCAACACCCTCTTGACCATCAGCCCTTCTGGATACCAGAAGGCAACACAACGCACAAAGTACATTGCACAGTCTCACCCGAGATGGCTTCAATGGGTGGTCACAGGACTCAGATGTTTGCACCCTTGGGATGGGATGGGTATATTTCTCAAGGGCATTAGATCTACTCACTGATAACCCTCAAATACTCATTTATTAAGATAGTCCTAATCAGATCTTAGTTTTGACTAGTGACACAACTACTCCAACATAAATTCATTATCCATTATAACAAAATATATTCCATGACATATAGTCATCTACTCTAACATAAGATTCAGATCTAAATACTAGCTATGACATTCAATCAAGTAGTGTTGTTCTACAGTTCTTTCCTTAGTGCACAATAATATTTCCTTTATCATTTAGCATGTTCATCATAAATTCATTAAAGAAAATGTAACCATATATACTGAAAAAATTTACACATAACACAAATATACAGTGGTTCACCCCCCTCCTGAGGCTACGTCCACAAATATTTGTTGCTTCATATCTTTATTATTCTTCATACCAAATCTAGTTCTACACATTGTACATCTCTTCCGCCATTACAAATGATCTCCACAGATTGCAACAATCCTCACAAAACTGAGAACTTTTCACCAATCCACTATCAGATTGTCTAAAAACGGCTAACTCACTAACCCGCCAACCACCTTACAGTCCTAATACATTCTAATTATACAAAAATTGCCACAAAGCCCTTACAAAAACCCTAACCCTAAGTAGATTAGGTTTGTCCACTTTTCAACTGCTCAATCTCAGCTCATCCTCGATCTAACCATTCTCCAAGTTGGTGCTTGCCAACTTTCCAACTAATCCACAACAGTTTGTCCACTTTGTAATTTCTTTTCTCGGTGTTGGTGTTCCTTTAATTCCGGTGCGCTCCTCAATTTCCGACGCTCTCCCCATTTTACGTTGCCATGATTCTTTCCCAAAATTGGTCTGCGCCAAGACCTTAATAGGTGTATAACCCGAATTTTAGAGCGAGAAAAACTTATTACATAATACAAAAGTTATGAGGTCTTATTGCATTCTATGTTGTCTTTGTAAGCTCTCCATAACTCGAATTTCTTCAAGACTACATCTATTCTGCTGAGCTGCATCTTCTCTACTTGTAGCTCACCATCGCAGATTCTTGCAACTATTTCCAATTTTATGTCCTACTGAATCTTTTTGAGGTAACATTTTGTCAATTTAACTAACCTTGTTGGTTTCACCAAATATTTGTTTAATACTTCTTTTTTCACCTCCTTAATTTGATAAATAACTTTCATGTTGAGGTCTCTTTGCATCTCAACTTTTGCAATCCTTAGCCCACTTAAAATTTGCATGACTTTCATTCTGAATCCTTCTAACATATCATATGAATAATTCCACAACTTCTTGCAAGTCTTGGGAGCTAGCTATTGGGTTTCTTCAATATATTCAAAAATAGTTTTCTAAGAGACAAAAGAGATTTCATCTTTCAACTTTTTCTTTGCATTGTATTTAGAAAATGTACCTAGTGGTTCAAGGTATACACTTTGCCAATCTACATTTTTTTCAAATGCATATTGAGCCTTCTTTTAATTGTCTTTGATTTCATCTATTTGGTCTTTCAACCTAATTTGATCATCCCTATATCTCTAAATTTTATTTAATGTACAAAACCATTCTCTTTGAACTTTCTTTAGATCTTCAGTCACAACACTAGCTTCTTTTTTCATAGTTCTTATGATACGAGACTATTTGTTGCTTTCCTTTATGACATTTTCCAATTTTCATTTTTCTTGATGATGACCAAGAATGTTGTGTCCCTGCTATTATGAAAACTTGGTAAGTTCCTTGTGTTCTTATTCCATGCTGGGTATGTCTTGTGCATGGGATGCTCTTAGTTGTTCAATTGTCTTTAGTGCTCTAACTTTAAGGATTCTGACTATTCTCTTTGTAGTTGTTCAGTTGTGTTGGCCTACCTATTAAACTCAATTTACAAACTTTCCCTATGACCCTTCAATTATTCTTCCTATTCAAAGATCCTCATTTTCCAGATATCTAATGTGATGCTCAAGTCACACAGTGACATAGTTAGCTCCTACAAATGCACTTAGTGATTAATCATTCTCCAAGGCATTGACCTGGGGATATGGGGTTGATTTACATACAATATCTCTATCGAAAGACCCTTTGTTAAGAGACGCTTCTCCTATTTTCCTCTTATTTGATATATTTTCAATCCCTCTTGTTGAATTGTTTCATTAGTACTCTCCAACAACCACTACAAAATCTCCTAATTCTAATAACTGGGATGAGTAATAAAGGTTCATTGGGATTGATTTTATGGTAGTACAAGAATGGATAGTTATGTTCATTGTTGTCACACTTGGGCTTGATCCATTGTTCCTTGCTTCATCCATAGTCCTTTTCTTCTTCCTTTCTATCTCTTCAAGGTCTTCTTAATTTTTCTTTCTTTCTTATTCACCTTTTCTTTTTTATTCTGCTTTTCCAACTCTTTTCTTTCCTTCCTCTTCTTCCTTTTCCTTTTTCTCAGATTTGACCTTTTCTTTCTGTTCAACCTCTGCAGATTTTATTTTCTTCTCTTCCTCCATCTATGCCTTTTTATTTCGCTTAGGATTTAGCTTCATATTTTTCCTTTATGTTTTCTTCCTCTTTTTTCTTTCGCTTTTCTTCTTCAACTTCTTCCTTTTTCTTTTATTTAGCTTCATAATTTTCCTTTGCTTCTAGCTCAACTTTCTTCTTGTTTTCTTCAGCAACCCTTTTAGTTGCTTCCTCCTTTTTTCTCTTTTCCTCCTTTTTAACTTTTTTCTTATCTTCCTCCATTTTTTTTTGTTTCTTCCTTTTAGCTTTTCTGTTTCATTTCCTTTTCTTCCTTCTTTTATGCTTCTTCACTTTTTTGTTTCTTCTTTTGTTTGAATTTTGCTTCATCCTCCAAGGTTTTGTTAAGTCTCTCCTTTGTTTTTCTCTCTTCTTCAATCTCCTTCTCCTCTTGATTTTCCTTATCTCTAGCCAGAAGTAATATAAACTACTCTTTGTCTATTTTCCTTTTCTCTTCCTCTTCTATATGAAATTTTTATCTGTCCGATTCATCAGAAAATCTATTTAATACTTCTTCAAAGGAAAATGTTCCTTTGAAAATTTCTTTTTTGAAATTCACATCATGTGCCACAGGATATACTAAACTCACTTCAATTTGATATGTTATTTTACAAACCCTCTCAGGTCATGTCCTCTAGGTTCCCCTGTTCATAAAAAATTTTCTTGGAAGGCTTCAACTTCCTTCCTAGCATGAGGACAATTTGTCAAAGTGAATCTTCATACATTTACTGGGAACCTAGGCCATAGTTTCTGTTGTTTGTTGACAAAAAATATGTTATTCTTTCCTCAGTCAGATATACAATTTCTCTAGCTAGTAGATTGTTAGGGACATATTTTGACGGGAGATGAGGGGCTTGTCTACATCCATAAATCATGACAAATGTGTAATATTTCCCCATGTACCAATCACCAATATGGAACTATGGATCCTTGAGATATTATATGTGGTGGGTGGATGAATACAATGATAAACAATGGAACTAGGAAGTACTCACATATATCATAATATATTTCTTGTAGTTGATATCCCATAATTTTGAGAAATATACATGCATAGGTGGAAAACTAGGATTCCACTCCCAACCCAAAGAAGGAAAATGAATTGAGGAACAAATAGCATTAATGAGGTAAGCATACATGTAAAAACCTAGAGCTTCTTAGGCATTTTGAAGGTGTTGAATGCAAGGATTTGGGCCCAATTGAAAACATTCCCTTCCTTGACTACACAAAAATCCATCGGTGTCCATTCCATATAAATATGTGTGCTAGTCTCTTCACCATACAACCTGCATATCATGGCTACCAATAATTGATAGGATCTCTTTAGATATTGAACTAGAACTAATCGGTTGTTCTTCTTAGAAAATTCTATCTCTTCACCCCACCAATCTTCCATGAGTTCATTGAAATCTGGGAGGTCTGTAGGAATGACTTTTTTAGTGATGCATTGGATTTCGATAAGCTATACTTGATATGGATGTCACTTAGAATCAGAGAATCTATCCGAACTCTAAATTCATTTACCACAATAGTTGTGTCGACATCGAGATGAGTGAAAACCCACCTTGGGACATCATTTTCTGGGAACATCATCGAGCAACAAGCTATGTCATATATCCCACTTTTCATAATGTTGAAATATACTGCTATGTCATTGTCCTTTGCATGAAAATATTCATTGTTAAGGGTGAAATCATGAAGATGTGTGTCTATTGTGCCTTTTTTATGAGAAAAAAAACTATATTTTGACAAGTTCTTCAACTTCCGGCATACAAAACTATTTTTTTTATTTAAAATTTCACTTTATAGTAAAAACAAAACTTGTGAAGAATTGTGTTAGCTTTCCAATGACTATTTTTCAATTTTGTTTTATTAATATTTGATATGTCAATTTGACAATTGTTTAATGGTATGTTCCTTAAACATGAAAGGAATGATAATGAGTTATTTTTTCCTCCAACAATTTATCTATTATTAAAATTATGTTTTTAACAAACGAAATATATTGCAACAATCTCCAGAGACTCTATTTTATTATGACTATAATTTTGAATCTAACGGATGAATATTATAATTTCTAGAATTTTTTGAAGTTGACCAAGCTGAAAACATTGCAGATTTTAGACACATGTTTTCCTTTACCTTGTCTCTATCTTATTTTTTACTTAAAACTAAAATCTAAAAATACCCTTTTGAAAATAACTGTTTAAGCATTATGAATATAAATGTTTCTAAATTTTTCACAGTGTATTTTTAGAGATATGGATATTTCATTTCACGAAATCATAATGTCTACTGAAAATATTATGTAGTGATTTTTTAAAAAAATTAAATAAAATTAGATAAAAATAATGAAAATGAAAACAGATCTTAGGAATTGAAAGTAGATTAAATTTTACAAATGCTGGTGTCATTTGTGAAACCAAATTCTGAGTATTTGCAGGAGTCCGCAACTTCCAAAGTTCATGTAAGCTTGGGGAAATTCTCTAGTTTCTGTTTACAGTCCCAATTTCTCGTTTTCGTCCGAAAGACTAAATTCTAACGGAACTCGTCAAAACTAAACAGTTTCCAAGGTTTTCGGCCGAAAAAAGGTTGAGCAAATTTTGTCAGTCAGAAAAAATGAAAAGACAGGTCATATCATTTCATTTTGTGCCAAATCGTATAAATACGCTTTCGGCCGAACAGATTTAACACAATTCATCGCTTGTTTGATGTTTTTCTAGAGCATCTACACAAAGTTTCGAATCATCTTTGTGGTTTTTTTTGTATAAGGTAATTGATGTTTGTTGAAGTTTTTATTGGAATAACAATTTATATGTTGAAAGATAAATGTCGAGAATTTTTTCAAGGTGAAGTCTTTGTTGAACATATATTTTACAGATAACTATAAAAGTCATGGGAAACAAAAGTTTGCACAAGAGAAAATTTGATCGCACTCGAGATGATACTCTCCATAACAAACAAAGGAAAGAGCATTATTGGAGAAAGAAATGAGAACATGAAAATATTGAAGAAAGAAACGATGATAATATAAATAGAGATTTTCAAAAAGAAGAAGTCCAACCAAGTATGCATGCACATACTGTCTATATAATAAAGTATAGAATTCAAATTTAAAATATTATTTAATATAATTGATTGTAATTCGAATTTGATGTTTTTCAAAAAACATAAATAGATTTGTCTCATAATGTCGAAGAAGACGTTGAAATCGAAATTGAAGAAGAAGACGAATCACCTATAGGTATGTACATAAATTTAAATAATACAAGATGAATACTTGTATACAAAGTTTAGTGAATTTATGTCCGGGTTTTGTGTTTTAATATAAAATTTAAATTAAAATATGTAGGAGAATCTATCAACATTGATGATGAACTATTAGAAAATGTTGATACTGACAAATTTGAGAAGAAAAAAGATAAGCATTATATAAGATATCGAACTAAGAATATGTATAATACTTTTTTCAAAGATGAATCAGTAACAGTACAAGCTCAACTTTTACTCTGTCTAATAAAGTCAAGAAAGTTAAAAGAAGATACATCATTATTGGGTATTCAAAAATCGACAAAAGATACAAAGTTGAAACATAATGTCTTTAACAATATAACTAGTGTATTAAAAGAATTTGGAAAATCTCGAAAACATAACATAATGATATAGTATGGATCATAAATATGTACCTTCTAGATCCCAAGACCGACATAAGAAAGGTTAATAAATAGTTTAAATTCTAAAAAATGGAATATGAACAGTAAAAAGGACCCATTGATAAAGAGAAGGGAATGTTTACAAGACTTGAATCTCAATCAGTTGACATTTGCAAGAGTATGGCATTAATCGTGGTCATTTTTAAGAATAATACCAACCCCTTTGCATAGCAACACAAATCTCAAGAGAAGCCAAAACATAATGAGGTGTTGAGGAAATAGGAGGAAGAATTGAATCTTAAAAAAGGAAACTCTAGTAACCAATCTTCACATGACCTATGTAAAGTGGAAGCAAATGTCAATATAATTCCCTATGAAGGGAGGTAGACGCATTTGAATTATTGGTTGCAACAATTATAAGTTTATTTTAGTGTGCATAATGTATTAGAGGGAAAAAAATAACTTTTGGTAGACTCTTGAGCTAGAAGGCCATGCACAAACATGGGGGAAATCTACACCAAGGACCTTAAGCTAGGGTGCGACCCATAAGTATTCAAGGACATCCTTAAGTCTCAATTTTACCCTATTGAGTATGAACATGACTAGAGGATTCAATGGAATTATTATCGACACTAGATTGAAAGAGAAAATGTAAAAGAGTATGCTAAAACGTTTTGGAAGTAAGAAATTCAATTGGGGATAAATCCCAAGAAGCCCTCGCACTATACTACGTGATACATCCTTCTCAATCTAATATTCTGAGTTCTAACCGAAAACAAAACCATTTTTGGCTACTTAAGATGACCCAGGTTCTAACTACAGGATTACCAACACCCCCTAGACCATCAACCCTTCTGGATACCAGAAGGAAACACAACGCACAAAGTACATTGTGCAGTCTCACCTGAGATGGCTTCAATGGGTGGTCACATGACTCTAATGTTTGCAACCTGGGGATGTGATGGGTATATTTCTCAAGGGCATTAGATCTACTCACTAATAACCCTCAATTACTCATTTATTAAGATAGTCCTAATCAGATCTTAGTTCTGACCAGTGACACCACTACTCCAACAAAACTTCATTATCCATTATAATAGAATATATTCCATGACATATATTCGTTTACTCTAACATAAGATTCAGATCTAAATACTAGCTATGACATTCATTCAAGTAGTGTTGTTCTACAGTTCTTTCCTTAGTGCATAATAATATTTCCTTTATCATTTAACATGTTCATCATAAATTTATTAGAGAAAATGTAACCATATATACTGAAAACATTCACACATAACACAAATATACCATGGTTCACCCCCCTCCTGGGGATACATCCACAAAGATTTGTTACTTCATCTCTTTATTATTCTTCATGAAAAATCTTCTTCTGCACATTGTACATCTCTTCCACCATTACAAATGATCTCCACAGATTGCAACAATCCTCACAAAACTGAGAACTTTTCACCAATCCACTATCAGACTATCTAAAAACGGTTAACTCACTAACCCGCAAACCACCTTACAGTCCTAATACATTTTACTTATACAAAAATTGGTAGAAATCCCTTACAAAAATACTAACCCTAAGTAGATTAGGTTTGTCCACTTTTCAACTGCTCAATCTCGGATGGTCCTCGATCCAAGCATTCTCCAAGTCGGTGCTTGTCAACTTTCCAAATAATACGCAATTGTTTGTCCACTTTGTAACTGATTTTCTTGGCGTTGGTGTTCCTTTAATTCTAGTGCGCTCCTCATTTTCCGATGCTCTCCCCATTTTTTGACGCTGCCATGATTCTTTCCCAAAAATTGGTCTGTGCCAAGACCTTAATAGTTGTACAATCCAAATTTTAGAGCGAGAAAAACTTATTACATAATACAAAAGTTATGAGGTCTTATTGGATTCTATGTTGTCTTTGTAATATCTCCATAAATCGAATTTATTCAAGACTACATATACTCTGCTGAGCTGTATCTTCTCTACTTGTAGTTCACCATCGTAGATTCTTGCAACTATTTCCAATTTTATGTCCTACTGAATCTTTTTGAGGTAATATTTTGTCAATGTAACTAGCCTTGTTGGTTTCACCAAATATTTGTTTAATACTTCTTTGTTCGCCTCCTTAATTTGATAAATAACTTTCAAGTTGAGGTCTCTTTGCATCTCAACTTATGCAATCCTTAGCCCACTTAAACTTTGCATGACTTTCATTCTGAATACTTCTAACATATCAGATGAATAATTCCACAACTTCTTGCAAGTCTTGGGAGCTAGCTATTGGGTTTCTTCAATATATTCAAAAATAGTTTTCTAAGAGACAAACAAGATTCAATCTTTCAACTTTTGCTTTGCATTGTATTTAGAAAATGTACCTAGTGGTTCAAGGTATACACTTTGCCAATCTACATTTTTTTCAAATGCATATTGAGCCTTCTTTTAATTGCCTTTGATTTCATCTATTTGGTCTTTCAACCTAATTTGATCATCCCTATATCTCTAAATTCTATTTAATGTACAAAATCATTTTCTTTGAACTTTCTTTAGATCTTCAGTCACAACACTAGCTTCTTTTTTCACAGCTCTTACGATAAGAGACTATTTGTTTCTTTCCTGTGTGACATTTTCCAATTTTCATTTTTCTTGATGACGGCCAATAATCTTGTGTCCCTGCTATTTATGAAAACTTGGTAAGTTCCTGGTGTTCTTATTCCATGCTGGCTATGTCTTGTGCATGGGATTCTCTTAGTTGTTCAATTGTCTTTAGTGCTCTAACTTTAAAGATTCTGACTATTCTCTTTGTAGTTTTTCAGTTGTGTTGGCCTTCCTATTAAACTCAATTTCCAAACTTTCCCTATGACCCTTCAATTATTATTCCTATTCAAAGATCCTCATTTTACAGATATCTAATGTGATGCTCAAGTCACACAGTGACATAATTAGCTCCTACAAATGCACTTAGTGATTAATCATTCTCCAAGGCATTGACCTGGGGATATGGGGTTGAATTACATACAATATTCCTATCAGAAGACCCTTTATTAAGAGACGCTTCTCCTATTTTCCTCTTATTTGATATATTTTGAATCCCTTTTGTTGAATTGTTGTATTAGTACTCTCCAACAACCACTACATCATCTCCTAATTCTAATAATTGGGATGAGTAATAAAGGTTCTCTGGGATTGATTTTATGGGAGTACAAAAATGGATAGTTATGTTCATTGTTGTCACACTTGGGATTGATCCACTGTTCCTTGCTTCATCCATAGTCCTTTTCTTCTTCCTTTCTATCTCTTCAAGGTCTTCTTAATTTTTCTTTCTTTCTTATTCACCTTTTCTTTTTTATTCTGCTTTTGCAAATCTTTTCTTTCCTTCCTCTTCTTCCTTTTCCTTTTTCTCAGATTTGACCTTTTCTTTATATTCAACCTCTACAGATTTTATTTTCTTCTCTTCCTCCAACTATGCCTTTTTATTTCACTTAGGATTTAACTTCATATTTTTCCTTTAGGTTTGCTTCCTCTTTTTTCTTTTGCTTTTCTTCTTCAACTTCTTCCCTTTTCTTTTATTCAGCTTCATAATTTTCCTTTGCTTCTAGCTCAACTTTCTTCTTGTTTTCTTCAGCAACACTTTTAGTTGCTTCCTCCTTTTTTCTCTTTTCCTCCTTTTTAACTTTTTTCTTATCTTCCTCCATTTTTTTTTGTTTCTTCCTTTTATCTTTTCTGTTTCATTTCCTTTTCTTCCTTCTTTTATGCTACTTCACTTTTTTGTTTCTTCTTTTGTTTGAATTTTTCTTCATCCTCCAAGGATTTGTTATGTCTCTCCTTTGTTTTTCTCTATTATTCAATCTCCTTCTCCTCTTGATTTTCCTTATCTCTAGCCAGAATTAATATAAACTACTCTTTGTCTATTTTCCTTTTCTCTTCCTCTTCTCTATGAAAATTTTATCTGCCCGATTCATCAGAAAATCTATTTAATACTCCTTTAAAGGAAAATATTCCTTTGAAAATTTCTTTTGTGAAATTCACATCATGTGCCACAGGATATACCAAACTCACTTCAATTTGATATGCTCTTTTACAAACCCTCTCAGGTCATGTCCTTCAGGTTTCCCTGTTCATAAACAAATTTCTTGCAAGGATTCAACTTCCTTCCTAACATGAGGACAATTTGTCAAAGTGAATCTTCATACATTTACTGGGAACCTAGGCCATAGTTTCTGTTGTTTGTTGACAAAAAATATGTTATCTTTGCCTCCATAGTCAGATATACAATTTCTCTAGCTAGTAGTTTGTTAGGGACATATTTTGATGGGAGATGTGGGGCTTGTCTACATCCATAAATCATGACAAATGTGTAATATTTCCCCATGTACCAATCACCAATATGGAACTATGGATCCTTGAGATATTATATGTGGTGGGTGGATGAATACAATGATAAACAATGGAACTAGGAAGTACTCACATATATCATAAAATGTTTCTTGTAGTTGATATCCCATAATTTTGAGAAATATATATGCATAGGTGGAAAAGTAGGATTCCACTCCCAACCCAAAGAAGGAAAATGAATTGAGGAACAAATAACATTAACGAGGTAAGCATACATGTAAAAACCTGGAGCTTCTTAGGGATTTTGAAGATGTTGAATGCGAGGATTTGGGCCCAATTGAAAACATGCCCTTCCTTGACTACACAAAAATCCTTCGATGTCCATTCCATATAAATATGTGTGCTAGTATCTTCACCATACAACCTGCATATCATGGCTACCAATAATAGATAGGGTCTCTTTAGATATTGAACTAGAACTAATCGGTTGTTCTTCTTGGAAAATTCTATCTCTTCACCCCACCAATCTTCCATGAGTTCATTAAAATCTGAGTGGTCTGTAGGAATGGCTTGTTTAGTGATGCATTGGATTTTGATAAGCTATACCTGATATGGATTGTCAGGCTGCTAAATTGAAGCTTTTAAGTGACCTGAAACACTAAATTGTCAAACCAGGGTTGGTAAACTTTGAGCTGATACACAGTATGTGCGGGTAAGGCTTTAGTCTCTATCTGAATGCTATCCTTAGAATAAAACA
>ML796038.1:8166-63781 GCA_009831015.1 Picea engelmannii
ACCCACATGAGTTGTCCCATTCATAGCACCTTTTTGCACTTTCGACACTCATGCTGTTTTTCATTACCCTTTAGGGATGGGAGTCCTGATAGTCTTTCATCATGTCGTGAATCAGCCACATACTCTTTCTCTTCATTTTGCTATCCTTCCCACATGGACTCCCAGATGATCTCTTTATGGTTCTATTTTTTTACCTGCACCTCCGCAGGATCATGAGCCCTTCATTTCATCCACACTCAGTTTTCCCATCTGCAAACCTACCCTCATTTCACCTACCTCATACAGAAACTCACCAATGGGCCCCCCACCCTTCATCAGTTTCCCACGACAATTCTGCCCTCCCTGGGGCACGCATTTCACACTGGGGCACCCGTTTCTGTATTTGTACTTTTTTCCCCAAAATTATTCATTATTTATTGTACAAACACCTTTATTTCCAGTCATTACATTCTTTGTCGTCACCGTTGGCGACTTGCTTTCTTTTGGCCACACGAAACCCATGTCACCCTTGGTTGGAGCATTACTTGTCATCTACCCTTGCCGGCATCGTCCATATCTTCAGAGTACTCCACAGGTCAGTGACCTCTACCCTCTGAATTTGTTCACCTTGTCCCGCCTCTGACACAACTTATCACCGGTCTTGTTGTCCCCCTGACACTTGACCTCGTTACACGGTTGCGACCACTGTTTCTCTCATGCATCCTCCAGCCAAGGGCAGTCTTGAGTCTTCCCACTTCTTGACTTCGTCCATGTACCTCTGCCACTTCCTCACCTTAATAGATTCCACAGAGCCCTTTTCTTCTGGGAGTCGCGTCCCCCTTTTGTCGACATCAACACACTTTTCCAGAAGGGCGACAGTATCTTGATTCTCATTCTCTATTTTAATGAGAGATCTCGGACGACACAGGGTGAAACACCACTGCTCCCTGCTGTCATTGGCCCCCATAACATTCAACGCCAACACTTTCTCATGTTATGGTGGGTCTTACTTTGCGACTATTGCAGTTATTTTT
The DNA here is from genome assembly GCA_009831015.1 of Picea engelmannii. Lineage (NCBI taxonomy): Eukaryota > Viridiplantae > Streptophyta > Pinopsida > Pinales > Pinaceae > Picea > Picea engelmannii. The sequence continues at coordinate 9,180 of ML796038.1, forward strand.
GTCATTTGCCGAAGACCTCTGAACTTGGTAGGGCCATCAATGCCCACATCATCATCGCTGCTTATTACTGCGATAATGGCCTATTATTCAGAGTATGTTCCTTTGAAGAATCGTCTTCTGCCTTTATCATTACCGCCCCCGAGGGCGCTGTAGTTGTCTACACCAACACTTCCGTCATCTTTTTTCAGAGTTACATAACACGAGCATGGGGCATGCCCGCCTCGTTTGTACACAGTTGTATATTTTTTGCACAACTCTCAGAAGGTCGGGTCCTACCGGTTCCGTTTTTCTCCAACGGATCGCTCCGAACGGTCTCACTATTTCTCTCCCTTACAAAAACATTCTCAGTAGAAGAAACATTGATGGATTTCGGCTATACGTATGCTCCTAACCTCATCCATCAGGGGGCATCTGTTATCACCGAAATTTCGTCCGCACATGGCAACAAGAACTCCGCATCATCAAAACAACAATGAAGTCATTCATGGCACTGAATTAATTTCATAGCAGTCCAGAAGGGTAAAAAACTATACAAAGTAACCAAAAATTGAAGGGCACTTTACAACAGTTCGGTGCGCGCGCACATGTGCAGGACAAGAACGTATGATGCGTGCATGTGCGCACGACGTGCAACTGTCAACGCAAAAACCCGCACACCTGCTAATACGACACATTTATTGAATTGGCCGGCCTCCCAACCACTTTCAGACCAGCTCCCAATCTGATTTGACTCCCAAATATGAGCTGAATCCACAGGGTAGGTGGGTTAATGACCTAATGAAGCCCTAAAGAGCCCCTTTTCACACTTTGAAGAGGTTACATAATCGCCCGGTGATCTGCTATAAAAAGCCGTGAAGGAACATTGTTTTCGCAAGGAATTTCAAGTATTGTTATGCTGCTGAGATTGTCAAGGGCTCATTCTTTGACGATAACACATCGAAAACATTTCTTTCTGCTGGGATTTCTTTCACCATCATTCTCAGTTCTCTGCATTGTAAGGGAAGAAAATTCGTGAGGGCCTCAAGAGCCTTCCTTTGGGGGAAGAAGGAACCACAGTTCCCTTCCTTCATCGTGCTCTGATTTCATCAATAGACCAGCTCAAAACCATTGGTGATATCGGTGTCTTTTTTTGTGTTTATTGTTTCTTTATCCATATGTTCACAGTTTAGTTAGTTTTTATTTAATTCTTGCTTGTATTTTTTTTTGTTTCCTCTAATCCTTTCCTCCACAGCTTTCATGCTCTGCAAGACCCAACAGGGCATGTAAGCACCCTCGATTTGCTCACCTGGTGACGAATTGGGTGCGAACAACGACTTTCTAGAGGTTTTTCCATAAACTAACTTAACACACTAACACAATAGGCTATGTCAGGTCTGGTTGTAGTGAGATAGTTTAAGCTTCCCACCATATGTCTATACACTGTATCATTTACCTCCTTCGAACCATCATCACAGTAAAGTTTCGTGTTCTGTTGCATTGGAACATAAGAAACTTTACACTGATCCATTTTAAACTTTGTAAGTACTTCTCTGACATATTTACCTTGAGACACAAAGGTTTGACCATCATTTCTCCAATATTCAAGACCGAGGCAGTAATGTAGCTCACCAAGATATTTCATTTCAAATACCCGTGACATCTGCTTCTTAATTCCACTAATCAATTTTTCTGAATTTTATGTAATAATTAAATCATCAACATATAAGGAATTCAATACAACATTCCCATTTTCATCAAACTTGGTATATAGATTTGGATCACTTTTGCTCCTCATGAAACCCTGCTAAAGAAAGAAGGAATCTATCTTCTCATACCATGACGTAGGTGCATGTTTCAGTCCATACAATGCTTTCTTTAATTTACACACTAAATGTTCCAGACCACTTTTCACAAACCCCTATGGTTGAGTAAGGTAAACCTCCTCCTTTAACTCACCATTCAGAAAAGAAGACTTTACATCTAATTAGTGAAGCTTCCAATGGTATTTTGTAGCTAATGCAATTAACATTCTTATAGTGTTTAATTTAGCTACTAGTGCAAATGTTTTTGCATAATCAATTGCCTCTTTCTGTGAATACCCTTTTGCCACCAATCTGACTTTATATTTATCTATATTATAGAAAATGGAAATGAGATGGAACGGAAACGACTGCTCTCTAGCGAGGCAATGCCTAGAGGTTGGGGAAGCAAAGCCAAGCTTCGTTCAAATAAATTATTGATAATTACAATGTATATATATGATGACATACAATTTAGAAACGATTTGAAATGGTTGGAAACTAAACTCAACTAATCACCAGAACTAATTCTCCATTATTTATAAGTCTTACTCCATAAGACTATGCATCTCCATAAGAATATGCATCTTGGGATCCATATGCATCCCTATTAAATTAGGGATCCATAATACTCATACTCTATGCATACTTAGGGAAGCCAAATGAAAAATAATACTTTTAAGCAAAATCAAATAGAGTCTACTTCTAAAGACTTCAAAATAAACTTAGATTACTTATGAAATATAGTCTACTTCTGAAGACTTCAAAATAAACTTAGATTACTTCTGAAGTAGCATTGAGCTTGAATGTTTATTACGAACTTGTCTAAACACCTCAAAATTAAATAGATTTACTTTATTTTTAACTATTGTTATCAATTAGATCTAATTAAATATATTTACTTTATTTTTAATTATTGTTACCAATTATATCTAATTAGAATAATTAGATTTTTAGAATTATAGATGGTTAGAATCAATGCTTAGATTAGAGATTGGTTTGGCTTTGTTAGATTAGGTTGGTTGTGGAAGATATTCTCCAACTGTTAGATCCTATTTAGATTCTATTTATGTATGTGTGGTTGAGAGATTCCATCATGAGTTTGTTAGGCTATCGAGGGAATTTCTTTTGTATAAATATGTGCTTCATTAATTAATACAATGTATAGAGTTTTGTGTGCATGCTAGTTTGCTAAGTTGGAATCAGAACCATTTCTCTCTTAAATCCCTCATGGGAGGGCCAGAAATATGTGAGAGATTGGGAGATGATCCTCTGTACATATGTAGCATAGGAGAGTGTTGAATTTTTGAATTTTTTGTGTATTCTGTAGGTGTGTAAGAATATATTTATTTTGTGTGTTTTGTTGTGTGTCTTGTGAGGAGTGTCGACTTGCAATTTGTTGTGTGATTCTGTTTGCTAGTGACTAAGTGGATATAAGTATTGATCGAGACACTGCTAGTGGAGAGAGAAAAGTCGAACCATCATTTAGGAGGGGGGCCGTCAGTTACCCATGAGAGTCATCCCTATTGTGTAAGGGGAGCCACCGTTGAGGAAGAATGGAGCTACCACTGTCCAATCAAAGGAGTATCCTTCATGATTTTTTGTATAAATTAAAAGAGCCTCCTCTCATGTTGCTGCATCATTGCTACTTAATTTATCAGAGGTTTCTAGTCCTATGGTGAAAGTGGAGAATATTTCCATCTGTCCTATGAATCTACTATTATGTTCAATTTTTTTTTCCAGATATTTCCATATATGCGTGATTTAATCTGCATAGAGACGCCTACTTGTAAATCATATTTGTCAATTTGGAAGAAGAGGAGAGTACGGGTTCCACACCGGGGAATTCATTGGAAAATATATTAAGATTAATCATTTTTTTCTAGCTTTGTGTAATGCAACGAGAAACTCATTTGGATGAGCTGACAATGTTAGAAACATGTTTATAGAGAACCATGTCTTTGATGAGTATGTTGTTTTATTGGGTGTGAAGTTTGAAGAGTTTGTGTAACATAGTTGAAGGCCACTCATAAAACAAAGTAACATAATTTAAGTTGGTGAGTGTGGAAGCTCCTCCTTACACAAGAATGCAGTCACTGGTTTGGTTATGTCTACAGTCTGTTACAACTTGTGGTTCTTGGAGGATGCAGTGACCCAAGAACACTGTCTATTGGTTATGTGTACAATTTGTGATCATTATGTGTGAGAAATAGGCCACTTTGTAAGATTGATTTCTGGATACATTCTGTATCTATACTACTTTTCTAGAAAACTAGCAAATACAACGATAGACCATGTACTTCGACAAATGGAAGTAATATAGAATAGATTGTTTTCCTCTATAATTGGCCAATACAACGAAAAACCATGTATTTCAATAGATGGAAGTATGAAGACCATACCAGAAAAATATCAAAGTTCGAAAAATAATTTTGTAAAATGTGTTTATTTGATTTCATTATTGTTCTTAGTGATGTAAGCATTAAGGGATGGTGTTAGAATTAATGCTTACATTATAGATTGGTTTGGGTTTGTTATATCTGTTTGGTTGTGGAATATGTTCTCCAACTATCAGATCCTATATATGTGTGTGGTTGAGAGATTCCCTCATGAGTTTTTTAGGTCGTTGAGGGAAAAAATCTTATATAAATATGTGCTTGATTAATTAATAAAATATATAGAGTTTTGTGTGCATGCTAGTTTGCTAAGTGAGATTGACTAATCTTGAGTTTGATATGTTGAAATGTGTGTTGAAGGAGTTTGTTGTGTTGAAATTTAACAATTTATGTTTATTAATTACTTTAACGTAATTGTTTGAATTTCTTTCCAATCACCCAAACTAAATCCAATTTATCCCAACTACTTAAACTACATCCAATTTAAATTCAATTTATCCTAGACTAAATTCACTTTACCTCCCAAACTAAATCCAATTTATCCTGAACATAGGGGATCTTGATTTGGAATGCAACTCCAACCAGAGGCATGGAAATCCTATTTCTTGGAATTCATAAGCTTGGAAAGGAAGGAAGACTCTCCCCTGGATGGGGTGGCGGTGATCCATATGGATGTCGGTGGCCTCCCACCTATTCCAATTGGCTCATTTTGGCAGTTTTCCAATTCAACAATTTTTTCATAGTTTTCGGATCCCTGACTTCCGGGTCCATTTTGAGGCCCTAAACAGTGGTTTTAGGGCTCGGCATAGTTAATATGTGTACGGATCACCACAAGGAACATATGTAGTCCTCGGATAGAACTTTCCAACGGGATATCATGCGCCTAAAATGGAAATCGTATGCAAAAGTTACGACCCCGAGAAGTTAATGTACTAACTTACCCAAACGGGGCCCACATGACTTTTGGCGCTTCATCTCCTAGGGTTAGTTTTTTGGATGTCTAGGTTTTTTGACATTCCTGTTTATTGTAAAAATTCCTTAAGAGCCTCATTGTAATTATCTGCTAGCGAATGAAACACAACTGTCTCATCTCTTCTCAGAGATAAGCCGCCACCATTCGAGCAAGCTTGTTTTCTGCTGCATTTTACAGTTTCATCTTATTTCCTTATTGAATAGAAACTAGTTTTACTGTATATCTGTTATTATATGTTAAGCATATTTTGATAATAATATGTATTCATTTCATTTTTCTCATAAAATTCGGATCAGTGGTATCATAGCGATCTTCTCCTTGTCATTCGTAATGCATGTCCCCAACGAAGTCAAGATACAAAGAATTGGGTCTTGAGCTTGTTTTTCTTTAGGAAAAAATCTCTCGCACGTCGAAGCGACCTTTCATGGAGGGAGAAAAGAAAGATGACGGGATAGGAGATCCCTTCAAAATGTTGCTCGAGGAATCCCTCACGCAACAGAGGAACGAGATGATGGATAGTTTTGCATAGATCTTTCGATGACTACCAATAGGAAACACATTTTCCTCAAACATAGGTGCCACCCCCTTCAAGGTATAAATCAATTTTGATACTCCTATATTTTAAGGTCATATAGACACAGATGTTGTAGACAAATGGTTGAATCTTCTAGAAGGGTATTTCTCTATCCATAACTTCTCATATAGAGAAAATATTACTTTTGTGCTCCTTAAAGCCATTCCCCATGTCAAAGATTGGTGGGAAACTTTCTATGAGTAGAAGGAAACAGAGGAACCCTCATTATTTACAGTCACGGTCACTTAGGAGTCCTTCAGTGATGCTATTAAGGAACAATACTACCCTGTTGGAAGTTATGACTACATGTATACAAAATGGACCACATTGCGGCAGGAAAGAGACCAAGTAGTGCCCGAGTTCACAAATATCTTCCATACCTTGCGCACCAAGATGGGTATCAAATATTTTGAGTGACATCTAGTGCTCAATTATCGTGGCGGTATACATATATACATCCAAGCCGAAATGGAGTTTCTGGACATCTCATCCTTGGGCGCGACCTACCGATATGCCTTCAAAATCGAGCAGATGCTCAGACAAAAGATGCGGCAATTTGGGCCTGGGAAACACAAAATCCAGGAAAGGGAGGCCCTAACCTGTGAAACAAAGTACATAGCAAATATGAACCACCTCAGGACAACTAGTTTTTGGGATCTAAGATGTCCTAAAAACAACCTTAGTTTAACATTAATTTATCAACCCGAGGATTCGTCTTTTATTTCAAGAACGTCAACAAAGTTTATGCAGATAGCTGCAGAGGATAAAATCGTGTAGTGAAAGAAAATCTGATTTTATCAACAATCAAGTTCCTCACACATCCATTAAAATTCTAAAACTAAGACCTTAACAGAATTGAAATCTAATCTACAACATGCTGTGAATTCAAAGGCATAAATTAAATTGTTGAATTGATCTAATTATGAAACAATAATTAAATCTAAGGAAAGCTTGATAAACTGATCTATTGGCGATTATCTAACCTGTAAAAAGAAACAATGAATTACTATATCTATGAAAAGGAACATCGACTATACTTAACCAAAAGGAACAACGATTGTAATTTAAGCGAAAGGAACAACAAATGATAATTTAAGTGAAAGGAACAACAAATTCTAATTTAAGCGAAAGGAACAACGCACATGATAATGAGAGGAACTGTCAAACAATAAACTATAGCGATGGAAACCGGAACAACAATCAATATCATTCAAATAAAACACCTATCTATTGTAGAAAACGACATAAGATCATTAACTCATTCATGCATTTATCTTAACTATTATGAAAGAGATTTAAATCACAAAACATAAATCAAACTGATACAATTACAGATTGAGACAGTAACTCCTTCAGACTGGGCCCTTGGTCCTCAGAAGCACTGCTACTAGAAAACTCAGTATGCAAAAATGATGCAAATGCTCAAAGCTTCTATTAACTCTATAACTGGTGCAACATCTACAAAAACTGCTTGCGTAGAGAAATTCCGAATTCTGAATATTTTGAGATAATAATTCTGTGATGATCCTTTCCAGGATCCATTACCCTCTATATATTACAATAATATGGGTAAATTAAGCTATTCCAAGGATCAAAAGATCCTTAGGATCGCTTTTACTATTTATAAATATTACAAAATATGGAATCAATATTTCTCCAAACTGCTTTGTGCCTCATGTCTTCAACCTTCAAAAACCTTCGTATCCTAAAAATATCCTTAAATATCTTGGGTTTGACAATATTTATTAATTCCTGTGTGAAAATCAAACAATTCCAATCGAATATCAGAATTTATCTATCATTACTCAATAATATTTCTAGAAGACATTTTAATCATTTTCTATCCTAATTATTCTTAATTAATAGAAAATCCAATTAAGATTATATCATAAACCATGAGAATAAGGAGGATATTTGTACCTTTTTCACAACCCAACATACCCCCCAGCTTACCTTCTTGCATGTCCTCATGCAAGCTGAGATCTTACATGTAAAGCAATGATGTTGTAAGGAGGAAAGGTTGGTTCACCAGGTTCCCTGAACCCATTCTTGCATTTGAGCTCTCCATAAGCAACTTCTTCCCTCTTCCTATTAATTTGATAATCTTTCTGATAAATTTCTGGGGGAAACCAAATGATAGGGGGACTGTATCTACACCCAATCCAGGCAGGTCCTTCTTCCGGGATCATTCTAGCATACCTTTCCACTCTGAAGGTGGATGGAAAAAAGTTCTTAAACCCAAAGGGTTCCCTGCTCTTGACTTCACTTGGCGACACATCCCATCTTAATTTGGAGGAAGCAAGAGCTTCTTCTTTAAGTTCCCTAAAATAAGGCAATCCTTATCGTATTATCTATCGATGGATAGGGGCTAAGGAGTCTACAACACCTTTCCTTTTCATAAATGTCATGTGCCGCATGATGGCTGGAAAGGATTTTGGAGGTTCCCCTCTAATCTAGAGATCTAACATAGTCTCCCTTTTTAAAAAGTTCTTCTATGTTTTTTCCCATCCGACTTGATTTTTTTTTAAGGACAAAAATTCTTGGAATTGAACGTCCCCAATAAAAGGACCAGGGTTCTCCTTCCAGTTATCTTCAAAGATGAAGTTATGGAAATATAACTCACATAGAAAGTACTGTACTTTCTCTTCCTGCTCTCCAAAACATGAAACAAACTCAGAGACAATGGTGAATTTAATTGGCTTACCTTCTCTAACATCCTTCACCCTCAACAACAAATATCGTTCTAATAAAAAAAAATTATAATTGGTGGCAGGAGCCCTGCAATCTATTGCATCAATGTAGACATCACAAATATCTTTTATTTGTTCCAAGGCTTTATCTAATTGGTTTTGTACCTTCTTCACCTTCCCCTGGGCTCTAGTGAGCTCAACAAACGTTTCATTTTCTGTTGCTGAAAGGGTCTTAAGCTGTTTAACAAATTTTTGGTATTCTTCCATCATGACCATCTTACATCTGCACTATGTTAAGGTATTTTGTGTATTCACCAACTCTGTTTCCAATCTAGCAATGATGGCATTTTGTTCACGAGACTGGAATATTTCCTTAGTCTAACAGGCTGCTTCTTCCATTTCTGGGGCATTTGTATGTATTTCCGCATCAGTGGTCTCCAAAGGAGCAGGGAAATTTGTGGGTATCACTTCCTCAGGTTGAGCAGTTCCTTCTTCTGGGATTTCTAATTGGTCATGTGATTTTAAAGGAATCCCTTCTTCATTTTGAACTGTTGCTTCCTCTGTTGCTGCAATGTCAGTCAGAAGTTGCATCTCTCCTGTCTCTTAAGGGATAGGTGACTCTGTCTGTGTCTCTATAGAACTTGTATGGATTGTTATCCTAGGAAGTGGGTTCCTTCCCTGGGTTCTAGGCCTTTTGGTCGTCTTTCTTTCATAGGCCTTGTCAGCAAGCTCCAATTGTTTTCTCAATTCTTTAATTATTTCCTTGAGTTTGACAACTTCTGCTTTAATACTTTAATCCTTTTAACCCTTCTTCTCAGCAACTTGTTTTCCTGTTTTAACCTTTTGATTCTACTGTGGCTTTTGCCTGTTTTCTATTTTTGTGAAATGTCAGGGTTTTCCTTACCTGGATTAGTCAACAATTACTCCTTTGTTTATTCGATGTGCTCTGTCTGCATTACAGGGATATTTACCTCAGTATGAGGTTCTTCTTGTGCTGTATTTTCTGGAAATGACATTTCTATATCAGGGAGGTCCTTAGCAAGGTTTGAAGAAGAAACTGGTACTAAGTGTCCTTCGGGCCTGTTTTTTTCTTTATCAATTGAGGTCCCTAAGTTCGCTAATACTTGGGCCATTTCTACTTCATAATGTTTAAAAAAAATTCTCAGTAAGGTGTTCCAGTGATGGTTGGGTATTTTCTTGAATATTTCCTTGTGGAGGCTGCTCTGTTTATAACATTTCCTTGGTTTCTCTAGGCTGTTCTATCCTTTTGCTTCTTCTTTTCTTCTCAGTGGGGGTTTTAGGGACAACAATTGTCCTTTACCTCTTTTTTGTTGATGCCTCTGCCTGTGAGATCTGAGTCTCTATCAATTGGATGGGTTTTTCTAGGATTTCAGGCTGCGATGATGGAACTTCTCTTTGGATGGTATCTCCCTGTGCTCTCTCAATTTCTGGTTGAGGTAATAGAACTTCAATTTGGGCAATGTATGCCCCTTCTTGTTCTATCTCAATTTCTTGTTGAGGTAATGGAACTTCCATTTGGGCGATGTATTACCCTTCCTGTGCTATCTCAATTCCCTGTGGTGGATTTTCATGACGCAATTCAGGTTGTTCTAGTTGTAGAGGCCCATTGGCCTCGATAAGATCACCCCAGGTTATTTGAGTTTGACTCAGGTTCTTATTTACTAACAGTTTCACTAATCCATGGTGGCTAATGATAGTAACAAGATCCTTGGCCTTCTATGTTCGTATAGCAACCTCATGTAACATGGCATTTAGAAAAAATGGTAAATTGATTACTAACCGTTGTTTGAGAGATGCTAACAGTTTGAGGTGGCATGGGCGGATCACATCATACCTTCTGTCGTAGGTGATATACCTCTGTATTACACCTTACAGTTCTTTCCATGGCTCACTGAGAGCACTGGGGTTAAGTCCCTTTCCCTTTTTTTCAAGTTCCTCTCCAGGATCTGCGAAAGATTCTACAGCTTCTTTGAGCACTGTATATTTTCCAATCCATTGAATTCCTGTGTTAGGGAGGTCTTTAACCTATGCTATGATTTCCTCCGTGACTGGAATTTGTATATCGCGAACCATGGAGACTCCTGTCTGCAAGTTATGGAAGAATTCAATCGTGATGTTCGTGTCATATCCTTGCAACTGATTGAAGTACTCTGTCCATCCCAGCTGGTGTAAGATTTCTCTTGCCTGCTCAGTTACCTATAATAATGTTGGTTCTTGGTGCACACTTCGGCCACCCATATTTTCTATGAGCAAGTGAGGATGACGATCATTTCTTGCTGCAGCTTCACTCAACCAACTTTTGAAACAAAAAAAATAGAAAACATCGAGCATTATTGTGTATAAAAATTGTGATTTTTTATCATTTACTACACTCATTATAATCTATTGTTAATTGTGCCAAGAATATTCCCCCCATAAATGGAAAGGTCGACCTCAATCGTCAAAGTGTACGAGTGTAATAATGGTGGGTAGTTCCTGCGAGGTGTGATTACTATGCCGCCACTGCCACTGGAAATACAATCATTAATAACTTTTCAAAAAACACTTTAACGGTACTTATGATAATCATCACTTTGTGTGGGAAATTCAAATTCTCATACCTATGTTAGAAACACTTTGAGGAAAAAGATTTCGAATGATTTTAAATTTGTTCATGTGTTTTAAAATGTTCCACAAATCATAACATTGTTACTTTCCCTTGTTTATTGGATATAACCGGAATGATAGCCTCATCATTTAGAAAATAAAATCTACGAACACACTAAAACTTGGCGTATTTAAGATAAACTTCAATACCACAGGCAGAGCCACTGTTGCCAGTAGGCATCCATAGCCTCGATAAGGTTTCCTTTTAACCCATAGATGAGCCCGTATCCTTAATAAATAGTTTGAATTGTATTTTCCCAAGAAGACCATTATCTTGGTTTGGTAGCAATATGATGATAATTCCACTCACTATATCATAACCTAAGTGAACAAGTCGGATCGTGATGAGACCTCTTGTCATTTGACGAAAAAAAATGCCAAAGGCCATGGACCTGGTATGGTATCCATAGTGGGAATGTCACTTATGTTAATATTTGATGATTGTGGTAGGTTGGCTCGTGATGAGACCCCCTATCCTTTATGGGAGAAGTTTATTACTTTGTTAATTTTTTTTTTTTTTTTTTTAAGGGCTCTATCAATGAGGGATCATCTAATCCTTAAGAGTGAGGGATGGCGTAAGAAGTGTAAGAATGCAAAGTAAGAATGTGTTTACAATTCCTTATTATGATATGAGATCAATTATCATTCAAGTATATGTAGATGTATAGGGGAAATAAAACAAATTATGGTGGTTAATGAATTGTGAACAATTTTTAAGATAATTCAGAGAAGTTAATCCAAAAATGGTTAACTAAGGTATGTTAAATCATCCACACACAAAATGACAAATCAGAACTAGTGCTGATGAAAAAGGGATCAATGAAGGTCATACCCAAAGGAGTGAATGACATAACAATGACATGCTTTGAGGAAGGAACAACAATAATAAAAAATTGTGAAGGGAACAACAACTGTTCCTTTCGAATGAACAACATGCATTATGAAGGGAACAACAGTGTGACATAAGGAACAACAATCGTTATTTCGAATGGACGATAGTGTTTGTGAAGGGAACAAGAATAGCGCGAATATAACATCAGTTGTTCCATTCAAATGAACAACAACTGTATGCAAAGGGAACAACAATGATTATTTTGTTCGAATGAACAACAACCCAAATTTTTCACCATCTAATTAAGTGATTGTAAGCCTCCCACATACATTTCTGTTTTAGTGAATCTATATTTGATTATTCATCAGCTAAATTCATTCAATATTTATATTTAGGTTTATTCAATAATCAAAGTACTAGATGGTTTATCAACGTCAGTCATTTATTACAGTTGCTTGATTTTTGCTGTGGAACATGACATATTCATATTCTTTGAAAACAGGGTTTATATTTTTCAAAGTGAGATATGAGCAAGGAACAAAAAAGAGTGCTAATTACATTCATTACAATCATCTTTTGTAATTCTTATTCTCTCAAGTGACTTTCCTAAAAAAATAAAAAAACTCAAAACTCAATTAAATCTGTAAAGAAAGCTATATACAATATGTACAGTGTTGATAAAAAATCATCATTTATGAAGTTGATGTTGTTGGGTTACCTTCCCAGCCAACTAGAATTTGAACAATAGTGTCCTTACTTACTTCTTGGTAGAAGGATTCTTTTGAAGGTAGTTGATGGTAGAGTCTTAGCCGATGTCCATTTTCATATGGTAATTTCATATGGTCCCAACCACCTTGTCTGTAATTTTCCAGGAAAATCTTGAAATCTGGAATCATAGAGAAGCGCCCAATCGCCCTTTTGGAAGGATTTCTTCTTGATATGTTTATCGTGCTAGTCAGATCTCTGTTGCTGAATAATAGATGTGCTCTCCAAGGTAGACAAGTGTGCTTCGTCCAACTCATTGAGCTGTTGTAGGCGCTATTTATGTGCCTCTGTAAAATCCAATCCAATCTCCTTGGCCATCCTTAGAGTCTTGATCTCAAACTCAATTGGAAAGATGGGTTCTTTACCATAGAATAAATGATAAGGAGAGTAGACAGTGGTGTTACGCCACATTGTATGATAATCCCATAAGGCATTTGGAAGCTCGATTGACCAATTATGACGATTTGTTGAGATTGTTTTTGTCAGAATTGCCTCCAAGACTTTATTAGTACTTTCTACTTGCCCATTTGCCCGAGGGTGGTATGGGGAAGTAACTCTGTGTTTAATGTGATAATTGTCCAGGATGGTCGTAATTCTATGGGCTGTAAACTGTGACCCTCCATCAGTGATTACTTCCCTAGGTAATCTGTAGCGTACAAATAATTTAAAAATAAACTTAATGACTACCTCCTCTGTTGCATTTGATAAGGCTTCTGCCTCTACCCATTTGGTCATGTAGTTCATTGCAACTAGGATATAGGCCTTCTGATTTGACATTGAGTTGAAGGGGCCAATGAAGTCTAGTGCCCATCTCGCGAATGGTTCTGCAACTACTTGTGCCTTCAGGGACATTTCATCAACTTGGCCTGGTCGACCCATCTGTTGACAACCGTCGTAGGTCTGGACATATTTCTTTGCATCTCTAAATATTGAGGGCCAATAATAACCCATCTGTAAAATCTTGTGTCAAGTCCTATGATCTACAAAATGTCCACCACAGGGCTCACCATGACCTGCCTTCAGTATGTCGTGGATTTTTTCATCTCGTACACATCTTTGGATCTGGATATCATCCCCTGTGTGGAAAATATATCCACCAATCCAAGTAAATCGTGCACTGCGTTGGACGATCAATTTTCTTTCCCTTGATGATAGGTGTGTTGGTAGTTTCCCGGTGTGTTGGTAGTTATCTAACCTATAAAAAGAAACAATGAATTACTATATCTATGAAAAGGAACATCGACTATACTTAACCAAAAGGAACAACGATTGTAATTTAAGCGAAAGGAACAACAAATAATAATTTAAGCGAAAGGAACATCAAATCCTAATTTAAGCGAAAGGAACAATGCACATGATAATGAGAGGAACTATCAAACAGTAAACTATAGTGATGGAAACTGGAACAACAATTGATATCATTCAAATAAAACACCTATCTATTGTAGAAAACGACATAAGATCATTAACTCATTCATGCATTTATCTTAACTATTACAAAAGAGATTTAAATCACAAAACATAAATCTAACTGATACAATTACAGATTGAGATAGTAACTCCTTCAGACTGGGGCCTTGGTCCTCAGAAGAACTGCTGCTAGAAAACTCAGTATGCAAAAATGATGCAAATGCTCAAAGCTTCTATTAACTCTATAACTGGTGCAACATCTACAAAATTTGCCTGCGCAGAGCAATTCCAAATTCTGAATGTTTTGAGATAATAATTCTGTGATGATCCTTTCCAGGATCCATTACCCTCTATATATTACAATAATATGGGTAAATTAAGCTATTCCGAGGATCAAGAGATCCTTAAGATCTCTTTTACTATTTATAAATATTACAAAATATGGAATCAATCTTTCTCCAAACTGCTTTGCGCCTCATGTCTTCAACCTTCAACAACCTTCGTATCCTAAAAATATCCTTAAATATCTTGGGTTTGACAATATTTATTAATTCCTGTGTTAAAATCAAAAAATTCCAACCAAATATTAGAATTTATCTATCATTACTCAATAATATTTCTAGAAGACATTTTAATCATTTTCTATCCTAATTATTCTTAATTAATAGAAAATCCAATTAAGATTATATCATAAACCATGAGAATAAGGAGGATATTTGTACCTTTTTCACAACCCAACATACCCCCCAGCTTACCTTCTTGCATGTCCTCATGCAAGCTGAGATCTTACATGTAAAGCAATGATGTTGTAAGGAGGAAAGGTTGGTTCACCAGGTTCCCTGAACCCATTCTTGCATTTGAGCTCTCCATAAGCAACTTCTTCCCTCTTCCTATTAATTTGATAATCTTTCTGATAAATTTCTGGGGGAAACCAAATGATAGGGGGACTGTATCTACACCCAATCCAGGCAGGTCCTTCTTCCGGGATCATTCTAGCATACCTTTCCACTCTGAAGGTGGATGGAAAAAAGTTCTTAAACCCAAAGGGTTCCCTGCTCTTGACTTCACTTGGCGACACATCCCATCTTAATTTGGAGGAAGCAAGAGCTTCTTCTTTAAGTTCCCTAAAATAAGGCAATCCTTATCGTATTATCTATCGATGGATAGGGGCTAAGGAGTCTACAACACCTTTCCTTTTCATAAATGTCATGTGCCGCATGATGGCTGGAAAGGATTTTGGAGGTTCCCCTCTAATCTAGAGATCTAACATAGTCTCCCTTTTTAAAAAGTTCTTCTATGTTTTTTCCCATCCGACTTGATTTTTTTTTAAGGACAAAAATTCTTGGAATTGAACGTCCCCAATAAAAGGACCAGGGTTCTCCTTCCAGTTATCTTCAAAGATGAAGTTATGGAAATATAACTCACATAGAAAGTACTGTACTTTCTCTTCCTGCTCTCCAAAACATGAAACAAACTCAGAGACAATGGTGAATTTAATTGGCTTACCTTCTCTAACATCCTTCACCCTCAACAACAAATATCGTTCTAATAAAAAAAAATTATAATTGGTGGCAGGAGCCCTGCAATCTATTGCATCAATGTAGACATCACAAATATCTTTTATTTGTTCCAAGGCTTTATCTAATTGGTTTTGTACCTTCTTCACCTTCCCCTGGGCTCTAGTGAGCTCAACAAACGTTTCATTTTCTGTTGCTGAAAGGGTCTTAAGCTGTTTAACAAATTTTTGGTATTCTTCCATCATGACCATCTTACATCTGCACTATGTTAAGGTATTTTGTGTATTCACCAACTCTGTTTCCAATCTAGCAATGATGGCATTTTGTTCACGAGACTGGAATATTTCCTTAGTCTAACAGGCTGCTTCTTCCATTTCTGGGGCATTTGTATGTATTTCCGCATCAGTGGTCTCCAAAGGAGCAGGGAAATTTGTGGGTATCACTTCCTCAGGTTGAGCAGTTCCTTCTTCTGGGATTTCTAATTGGTCATGTGATTTTAAAGGAATCCCTTCTTCATTTTGAACTGTTGCTTCCTCTGTTGCTGCAATGTCAGTCAGAAGTTGCATCTCTCCTGTCTCTTAAGGGATAGGTGACTCTGTCTGTGTCTCTATAGAACTTGTATGGATTGTTATCCTAGGAAGTGGGTTCCTTCCCTGGGTTCTAGGCCTTTTGGTCGTCTTTCTTTCATAGGCCTTGTCAGCAAGCTCCAATTGTTTTCTCAATTCTTTAATTATTTCCTTGAGTTTGACAACTTCTGCTTTAATACTTTAATCCTTTTAACCCTTCTTCTCAGCAACTTGTTTTCCTGTTTTAACCTTTTGATTCTACTGTGGCTTTTGCCTGTTTTCTATTTTTGTGAAATGTCAGGGTTTTCCTTACCTGGATTAGTCAACAATTACTCCTTTGTTTATTCGATGTGCTCTGTCTGCATTACAGGGATATTTACCTCAGTATGAGGTTCTTCTTGTGCTGTATTTTCTGGAAATGACATTTCTATATCAGGGAGGTCCTTAGCAAGGTTTGAAGAAGAAACTGGTACTAAGTGTCCTTCGGGCCTGTTTTTTTCTTTATCAATTGAGGTCCCTAAGTTCGCTAATACTTGGGCCATTTCTACTTCATAATGTTTAAAAAAAATTCTCAGTAAGGTGTTCCAGTGATGGTTGGGTATTTTCTTGAATATTTCCTTGTGGAGGCTGCTCTGTTTATAACATTTCCTTGGTTTCTCTAGGCTGTTCTATCCTTTTGCTTCTTCTTTTCTTCTCAGTGGGGGTTTTAGGGACAACAATTGTCCTTTACCTCTTTTTTGTTGATGCCTCTGCCTGTGAGATCTGAGTCTCTATCAATTGGATGGGTTTTTCTAGGATTTCAGGCTGCGATGATGGAACTTCTCTTTGGATGGTATCTCCCTGTGCTCTCTCAATTTCTGGTTGAGGTAATAGAACTTCAATTTGGGCAATGTATGCCCCTTCTTGTTCTATCTCAATTTCTTGTTGAGGTAATGGAACTTCCATTTGGGCGATGTATTACCCTTCCTGTGCTATCTCAATTCCCTGTGGTGGATTTTCATGACGCAATTCAGGTTGTTCTAGTTGTAGAGGCCCATTGGCCTCGATAAGATCACCCCAGGTTATTTGAGTTTGACTCAGGTTCTTATTTACTAACAGTTTCACTAATCCATGGTGGCTAATGATAGTAACAAGATCCTTGGCCTTCTATGTTCGTATAGCAACCTCATGTAACATGGCATTTAGAAAAAATGGTAAATTGATTACTAACCGTTGTTTGAGAGATGCTAACAGTTTGAGGTGGCATGGGCGGATCACATCATACCTTCTGTCGTAGGTGATATACCTCTGTATTACACCTTACAGTTCTTTCCATGGCTCACTGAGAGCACTGGGGTTAAGTCCCTTTCCCTTTTTTTCAAGTTCCTCTCCAGGATCTGCGAAAGATTCTACAGCTTCTTTGAGCACTGTATATTTTCCAATCCATTGAATTCCTGTGTTAGGGAGGTCTTTAACCTATGCTATGATTTCCTCCGTGACTGGAATTTGTATATCGCGAACCATGGAGACTCCTGTCTGCAAGTTATGGAAGAATTCAATCGTGATGTTCGTGTCATATCCTTGCAACTGATTGAAGTACTCTGTCCATCCCAGCTGGTGTAAGATTTCTCTTGCCTGCTCAGTTACCTATAATAATGTTGGTTCTTGGTGCACACTTCGGCCACCCATATTTTCTATGAGCAAGTGAGGATGACGATCATTTCTTGCTGCAGCTTCACTCAACCAACTTTTGAAACAAAAAAAATAGAAAACATCGAGCATTATTGTGTATAAAAATTGTGATTTTTTATCATTTACTACACTCATTATAATCTATTGTTAATTGTGCCAAGAATATTCCCCCCATAAATGGAAAGGTCGACCTCAATCGTCAAAGTGTACGAGTGTAATAATGGTGGGTAGTTCCTGCGAGGTGTGATTACTATGCCGCCACTGCCACTGGAAATACAATCATTAATAACTTTTCAAAAAACACTTTAACGGTACTTATGATAATCATCACTTTGTGTGGGAAATTCAAATTCTCATACCTATGTTAGAAACACTTTGAGGAAAAAGATTTCGAATGATTTTAAATTTGTTCATGTGTTTTAAAATGTTCCACAAATCATAACATTGTTACTTTCCCTTGTTTATTGGATATAACCGGAATGATAGCCTCATCATTTAGAAAATAAAATCTACGAACACACTAAAACTTGGCGTATTTAAGATAAACTTCAATACCACAGGCAGAGCCACTGTTGCCAGTAGGCATCCATAGCCTCGATAAGGTTTCCTTTTAACCCATAGATGAGCCCGTATCCTTAATAAATAGTTTGAATTGTATTTTCCCAAGAAGACCATTATCTTGGTTTGGTAGCAATATGATGATAATTCCACTCACTATATCATAACCTAAGTGAACAAGTCGGATCGTGATGAGACCTCTTGTCATTTGACGAAAAAAAATGCCAAAGGCCATGGACCTGGTATGGTATCCATAGTGGGAATGTCACTTATGTTAATATTTGATGATTGTGGTAGGTTGGCTCGTGATGAGACCCCCTATCCTTTATGGGAGAAGTTTATTACTTTGTTAATTTTTTTTTTTTTTTTTTTAAGGGCTCTATCAATGAGGGATCATCTAATCCTTAAGAGTGAGGGATGGCGTAAGAAGTGTAAGAATGCAAAGTAAGAATGTGTTTACAATTCCTTATTATGATATGAGATCAATTATCATTCAAGTATATGTAGATGTATAGGGGAAATAAAACAAATTATGGTGGTTAATGAATTGTGAACAATTTTTAAGATAATTCAGAGAAGTTAATCCAAAAATGGTTAACTAAGGTATGTTAAATCATCCACACACAAAATGACAAATCAGAACTAGTGCTTATGAAAAAGGGATCAATGAAGGTCATACCCAAAGGAGTGAATGACATAACAATGACATGCTTTGAGGAAGGAACAACAATAAGAAAAAATTGTGAAGGGAACAACAACTGTTCCTTTTGAATGAACAACATGCATTATGAAGGGAACAACAGTGTGACAGAAGGAACAACAGTGTGACAGAAGGAACAACAATCGTTATTTCGAATGGACGATACTATCTGTGAAGGGAACAACAATAGCATGAAGGTAACATTAGTTGTTCCGTTCGAATGAACAACTGTATGCAAAGGGAACAACAATGATTATTTCATTCGAATGAACAACAACCCAAATTTTTCACCATCTAATTAAGTGATTGTAAACCTCTCACATACATTTCTGTTTTAGTGAATCTATATTTGATTAGTCATCAACTAAATTCATTCAATATTTATAGGTAGGTTTATTCAATAATCAAAGTACTAGATGGTTTATCAACGTCAGTCATTTATTACAGTTGCTTGATTTTTGCTGTGGAACATGACATATTCATATTCTGTGAAAACAGGGTTTATATTTTTCAAAGTGAGATATGAGCAAGGAACATAAAAGAGTGCTAATTACATTCATTACAATCATCTTTTGTAATTCTTATTCTCTCAGGTGACTTTCCCAAAAAAATAAAAAAACTCAAAACTCAATTAAATCTGTAAAGAAAGCTATATACAATATGTACAGTGCTGATAAAAAATCATCATTTATGAAGTTGATGATGTTGGGTTACCTTCCCAGCCAACTAGAATCTGAACAATAGTGTCCTTACTTACTTCTTGGTAGAAGGATTCTTTTGAAGGCAGCTGATGGTAGAGTCTTAGCCGATGTCCATTTTCATATGGTAATTTCATATGGTCCCAACCACCTTGTCTGTAATTTTCCAGGAAAATCCTAAAATCTGGAATCATAGAGAAGCGCCCAATCGCCCTTTTGGAAGGATTTCTTCTTGATATGTTTATCGTGCTAGTCAGATCTCTGTTGCTGAATAATAGATGTGCGCTCCAAGGTAGACAAGTGTGCTTCATCCAACTCATTGAGCTATTGTAGGCGCTATTTATGTGCCTCTGTAAGATCCAATCCAATCTCCTTGGCCATCCTTAGAGTCTTGATCTCAAACTCAATTGGAAAGATGGGTTCTTTACCATAGACTAAATGATAAGGAGAGTAGCCAGTGGTGTTACGCCACATTGTATGATAAGACCATAAGGAATTTGGAAGCTCGATTGCCCAATTATGATGATTTGTTGAGGCTGTTTTTGTCAGAATTGCCTCCAAGACTTTATTAGTACTTTCTACTTTCCCATTTGCCTGTGGGTGGTATGGGGAAGTAACTCTGTGTTTAATGTGATAATTGTCCAGGATGGTCGTGATTCTATGGATTGTAAACTGTGACCCTCCATCAGTGATTACTTCCCTAGGTAATCTGTAGCGTACAAATAATTTAAAAATAAACTTAATGACTACCTCCTCTGTTGCGTTTGATAAGGCTTCTGCCTCTACCCATTTGGTCATGTAGTTCGTTGCAACTAGGATATAGGCCTTCTGATTTGACTTCGAGTTGAAGGGGCCAACAAATTCTAGCACCCATCTCTCGAACGTTTCTGCAACTACTTGTGCCTTCAGGGGAATTTCATCAACTTGGCCTGGTCGACCCATCTGTTGACAACTGTCACAGGTCTGGACATATTTCTTTGCATCTCTAAATATTGAGGGCCAATAATAGCCCATCTGTAAAATCTTGTGTCAAGTCCTGTGATCTACAAAAGGTCCACCACAGGGCTCACCATGACTTGCTTTTAGTATGTCGTGGATTTTTTCATCTCGTACACATCTTCAGATCTGGATATCATCCCTTGTGTGGAAAATATATCCACCAATCCAGGTAAATCGTGCACTGCGTTGGACGATCAATTTTCTTTCCCTTGATGATAGGTGCGTTGGTAGTTTCCCAGATGCCAGATAATTTTCCACATCAACAT
Source organism: Picea engelmannii (assembly GCA_009831015.1). Lineage (NCBI taxonomy): Eukaryota > Viridiplantae > Streptophyta > Pinopsida > Pinales > Pinaceae > Picea > Picea engelmannii. The sequence goes on from ML796038.1 coordinate 30,240, forward strand.
ACCAAGGTGATTTGGTAGTGACAACAAACAAATGTTCGTCTAGAAAGTGGTCTTCAACTATCAAAGAATCATCTTTTTTGGGTATGCGAGACAAGAAGTTTGCGACAAGATTCTCTCTTCCAGATCGATCCTTGATGGTGATGTCAAATTCCTGCAATAGTAATAACCATCGAGTAACCCGTCCATTAGTAATAGGTTTATTAGCTAAATATATAATAGCAGAATGATCAGTATACAGAATAATTAGATAGCCTGTTATATAATGATGAAATTTATTGATGGCATGTATAATGGCTAATTTTTTTTTTTCTTTTACTGCATAATTTGATTCAGTGAGAGTAAGATTCTTGTTGATAAAATAAATAACATAGGGTTTCTTGTCTTCTTCCTATCCAAGGACAATGCCTATGGCGATATCCGATGCATCTGTGGAGATGTGAAATGGTATTTTCCATTTTGGTCCTCTCAGCACCGATGTTGTTGAAATCATCTTTTTGAGTCATGCGAATGCCACATCACACTTATCAGACCATTGAAATTCTGCATTACCAGTTAAAGCATGTAAAGGTGCAACAGTTCTTGCAAAATTTTCCATAAATCTGCAATAGTATCTTGAAGAGCCAAGGAAACTACGTACCTCAGTTTGTGTATGTGGTGTAGGTAGATTAAGGATTACCTCTATTTTTGTTGGGTCTACCCTGATTCCATCTGCATAAATATAATGCCCTAGTACCACACCTTCAGTCATCATCATATGACATTTTCATGGCTTAAACATAACCTAGTAGCAATGCACCGTTCCAGTACCTTCTTCAGATTGTCTAGAGCTTGATCAAAGTCGTCGCCATAAGGAGTGAAATCATCCATGTAAACTTCAAGCCCTTCACTAATCAGATCAGAAAATATGCTCAGAATGGCCCTCTAGAATGTGGCCGGAGCATTACATAATCCAAAGGGAAATACTCTGTATGCAAAGGTACCCCAGGTACATTTGAATGTAGTTTTATCTTGATCTTCCATGGCAATCTGGATCTGATTATAGCCACTAAAACCATCTAGGAAAGAGAAAAGTTTCTTCCATGCTAAGTTATCCAGGACCTGATCGATAAAAGGTAGGGGGAAGTGGTCCTTCTGGGTGGCTTTGTTGAGTTCACTGTAGTCTACACAGATTCTCCATTTCCCATTCTTCTTGGGAATGATCATTAGTGGGGAAACCCACTGACTGTCCGAGATAGGATATATTAAATCTACATCTAACAACTTTTGTAATTCTTCTTTAACAATGTCCATGAGGTGGGGATTCAATCTTCTTTGGGGCTATCAGATGGGTTGAACATCTTTCTCAATATAAATATGATGTGTGCAGAGTTGCAAATCAATGCCCTTCATGTCAAAATACTCCCAGGCAAAAGCCTACTGATATTTAGAAATGATTTAAATCAATTTTTGTTACTGTTGCTCATTTAAATTGGCATTAATATTCAGAGACCTCCCGGGTGCAACATCAACTGATTTGTTGTTGTGGACAACAATATTTGGGATTTATTGTTCCATCAATTTTTCCGGCGGGTCTCCTTGTGCTTCACTATCCAGAACAACTTTTAGCATTTGGCATGTTGGGTTATTTATAATGGTTGGGATGTTAATGAAGCTACTGATCACATCATCCTCTAATTGGTTCTTGAGTATGAGAGCTTCTTCCAGTGTGAGAGAGGATCGTAGATCCTTTTCTGGATATCTTGGTGGTGGAAATTGTGGATGTATGATAGTTGGGCTTGGTTTAGCTGGAGGATAGAGGATGAGGTTCTTTGTAACTTCTCCTCTAGAAATTGTCATGTTACCCATGCGGCATCCTATGTATGCATCTGCTATTGCGAGCCATGGTCTTCCCATTATTAATGGATGCCCATCGAGTCCACTTCTTGGGTTGATGATGAGGACATTTGTTGGATATTCCCAAGAGTTGTCTAAAATTTCTATATCGTGTAATGTGCTGAACAATTTAACCACTAATAAATCAACCAATTGTAACATAATTGGGGTAGGTTCGAAGGAGTCGAAACCCATGGTGTTGCAAGTTTTGATGGTCAGGATATTAATGGATGCCCCCAAATCTACTAATGTATTTGGAAAAGAACAACCCTGGATCTAAACTGTTACTATGGGGTTCCCTGGGTCTACATATTTGACTGGTTCTTGTCTACCTAAAATGAGATCAGACAAGGCTCTTACCACATGAAAAATTGATGATGAATTTTTAACTTTCCTAACAGGCTTCCTCCCACATAATTCCTTGATTGTCTTTGCCTAAATTGGGATGTCTTGCAGAGCCTGCAAAAGTGGGATCTTAACATATAGATTCTTGAGTTCCCCTACAATGTCGAAGTTAGGATACACAACGGGTTTTTCTATCATCAACATTTCAGGGAATGGGGGAGGAGGAGTTGCATCCTTATTAGGATTCTATTGTTTGACCTTGTTTCCTCCCTGCTCTGTTTCTTTCGTTATGACCACAGTCGAGGGTGTTATTACTGGTTGTATGTTATTTTCATTATATTTCTCTTGGGGGACATTACTTTCTTCAGGAGAGATTATGCGTCCTGACATCAGCCAGAGTTCATTGCACCCTACAGAGTTGATTTCCCCATCCACATTCTCAATAATCTGCATGAGCTGGGGTGGTCTATTATTGGGATTTGGGTGGGAATGAGATGGTAGTTGAGGGCGCAATTGTGGTTGAGGATTCTGGGGTAATTGGAGAGGAGCTTGCAAAGTGGGTTGAGTTTGAGGAGCCATCCCTATGGTTTGATTTGTCATTCCCATGGGGCGCTGCCAATTTTGGTTCCAATTGGAGTTTTGGGCAGCCGTGTTGGGCCATTGTGAAGGATAGGGGTTGTTGTTTGGATTCTACCAAGATGAGGTAGGTTATTTTGAGCTAGGCTAGGTAGGATTCACAGCTGGATGATTTGGACAATGAGGGTTTGCAGTTGGTTGATTTAGCCAAGGGGGGTTTGCAGTTGGATATTGTTGGGGCTGCCAAGTGGGGTTAGAAAATGATTGACCCTGCCATGTGTTTCCATAATTTTGTTGCTGATTATACTACCCGGAAAAGAAAGAGGAAGGATCTTGTAGTGTACCTTGGGGATGAGCCTGCCATTGGGGACGCTGGACCATCATATATACAGGTTATGTTTCCTCTTTTGCCTCCTTGAAGACAAATTTTAATCCTGGGAGTGATGGGCATTGATTTATTGTGTGTTCTTTAGCATAGATAGCACACACCTGAACCACATCCAAAGGACATCCCTCAGACCATGTTTTTTTCTGCATCGGTGGAAAAATATGGCCAAAGTCTATTCTGCTTCTACTTGTTTCTACTTAGACTGCAAGGCATCCAATTGTGTAGTCAGAGTGCTCAAGATGTCGGTTTTGAATTTTTCTAAGAGATTACCAACTTCTGCTCGGGTAACTCCTTTGATGGTAAAATTTCTATTTCTGGCGAGAGGAGTTTGCATCCATGATCTGGTCCATGTACTTCCATGTGAGCACCTGATACACAACAGAACAATGTCATCATAGGTTTCTTGATAAATATCACCCTTCCCCATTAAATTCAATGTTTCTACCCATTCATCCTTCATTCCTTTTATCAAAGTGGCTTTGAGTACCTCTCCTGGTAATGTACCATAAGGATATCTTTGCAAATTATATTGGAACCTTTCAACATATTCTTCTAATGTTTCATTTTCCTTTGTAGTCATTTGAAATATTTCATCTTTTAGATCCCTGGTTCTACAATAATCCTGATATTTTGTCAAGAAGTCTTGTTTCATTTCATCCCATGAGTTTATAGTCCCCCCTCCTAATCCCATAAACCAGCGCAAAGCTGCTCCTTTCAAAGTGGAATGGAACAACTTTAGTTTTTGGGGTTCAAAGGTGTAGTCATAACCCCTGCATAGGACATCGAATTCGAATAAGAATGCATCCAGGTCTTCTGAAATTAATCCATGAAAGGTTGGAATATTTAGTAAGGGAATTGCTTTCATAGGGGCATTAGCAACTGGATCAACTATCTGATATTCCAAAGTGGACGTTTGGCCTCATGGTTGATTTGGTTGCACCATTAGGTCGAAGATGTGCCAATAATCTTCATAAATTTCTTGGTCTAGGTGTTATATTGAGATGATTGATTACTTGATCCCCTCGAGGTTTTGACTGCACTACCTCTATCTGGGATTTTAGGTATGCCCTTTCCTATCACAAGATATCCAGGATCAGATGGTGGTGATGGGTTTTCCTTAGCAACCCCGCTGGTCTCCCCTTCTCCGTCCTCCAGATTACAAGAGTTTCCCTCATCTAAAGGGCCGAGAGGTGGAAGATTTGTACTTTGAAAACTTTGCTCAGTCCTTCCAATTTTTATGTGAACCTCAGCATGGGCTATAGTTGGTGAAGATGTTGCCTGAGGGATTCAGGTGGAGCCTCTCCTAGGTCCAACCGAAGCTTGAGATTCAGCTTTTCGGATGATGTCGTCTATGAAAGTGTTTCTCCCAGGGAGCACCGAGCCCTGGGCTTTGATAGATTTTGGTGGGGTTTTGGTGTTTTAGGTTCTTTCTTCTTAGTCATACACACTTCACACAAAGTTTTAAACACCTATATAACCTCTATATATCAACTGGAGGTAGGTGTTGGCATAATCATTTTCTTTATTGTCTGTGCAGGTTCTTACCTTCCATCTTCAATACCTCATTCTCCAGAGACAAAACCTATTCTACCTTTGAAACTCTCCTCGACAATGACACCAAAATGTTGGGATCTAAAGATGTCCTAAAAACAACCTTAGTTTAACATTAATTTATCAAACTGAGGATTTGTCTTTTATTTCAAGAACGCCAACAAAGTTTATGCAGATAGCTGCAGAGGCTAAAATGGTGTAGTGAAAGAAAATCTTAGTTTATCAACAATCAAGTTCTTCACACATCCATTAAAATTCTAAAACTAAGACCTTAACAGAATTGAAATATAATCTACAACATGCCGTGAATTCAAAGGCATAAATTAAATTGTTGAATTGATCTAATTAAGAAACAATAATTAAATCTAAGGAAAGCTTGATAAACTGATCTATTGGCGATTATCTAACCTGTAAAAAGAAAGAGTGAATTACTATATCTATGAATAGGAACAACGACTATACTTAACCAAAAGGAACAACGATTGTAATTTAACCAAAAGGAACACCAAATGCTAATTTAAGCGAAAGGAACAACAAATGCTAATTTAAGCGAAAGGAACAATGCATATGCTAATGAGAGCAACTGTCAATAAGTAACTATAGCGATGGAAACTGGAACAATAATCGATATCATTCAAATAAAACACCTATCTACTGTAGAAAACAAAATAAGATCATTAACACATTCATGCATTTATCTTAGCTATTACGAAAGAGATTTAAATCACAAAACATAAATCAAACTGATACAATTACATATTGAGACAGTAACTCCTTTGGACTGGGCCCTTGGTCCTCAGAAGAACCGCTTCTAGAAACTCAATATGAAAAAATGATGCAAACTCTCAAAGCTTCTATTAACTCCATTACTCATGCAACATCTACAAAAACTGCTTGTGCAGAGAAATTCTGAATTTTGAATGTTTTGAGATAATAATTCTGTGATGATCCTTTCTAGGATTCATTACCCTTTATATATTACAATAATATGGGTAAATTAATCTATCATGAGGATCAAGATATCCTCAAGATCGCTTTTACTATTTATAAAGATTACAAAATATGGAATCAATCTTTCTCCAAACTGCTTTGCGCCTCATGTATTCAACCTTTAACAGTCTTCGTATCCTCAAAATCTCCTTAATTATCTTGGGTTTGACAATATTTATTCATTATTGTGTTAAAATCAAACAATTCCAACCAAATATCATAATTTATCTATCATTACTCCATAATATTTCTAGAAGACATTTTAATCATTTTCTATCCTAATTATTCTTAATTAACAGAAAATCCAATTAAGATTATATCATAAACCATGAGAATAAGGAGGATATTTGTACCTTTTTCAAAACCCAACACCAGTCCAGGCCACAAGAAAAGGACACCAGAAAGACAAAGAAAGATACCGAGAAGTGGTACAACTTCCATAAGATCCCCTGGAATAACACTACTGATTGACGCTAAAAGAAGTCACGGGTGGCTGAGGTGAAAACCTCTGAATTAGATGTGGGTTCTGACTCCGAGTCAGAACCAGAAAGGGGGAGATAGATCATTGATGCATAATCCAGTGTTACCATTTCTACCACCAAGCTCCATCCTGATGAACTAGACAAGCCAGAAGAAGGTGCTCACCTTTTTCATTCACAGATGTGGGTGAAGGGTACCTCACTTACTTCATCGTTGATAGCGGTAGCCAGAAGAACCTCATCTGAACAGAGGTTTTCAAGCGACTCACCCTGCTGACAATGCCTACTTGCAACCCTACACCATTAGATGGCTCTACCAAGGAAGTGACATGTGCGTCAGCCAACAATGTTGCCTGTCATACGACATCAAGCCCTTCAAAGATGAGGTATTGTGTGATGTTTCCCCTCTCAAAGTTTGTAATGTTCTTTTGGGCCAACCATATTTATGGAAACACCATGTTGTATATGCATTTAGGCCTCGCAGTGTTATTATTACTTTGAACAATAAATTGTATAGGATACCAGAGGCAGTCCCACCTAGTGATATTTCCTTGATCTATGACAATCAATGTAGGAAGGTCATCTCTCAGATGGGGAAGTTTTTATTCTTCGTGATTCACTCTCAGAATGAGAGAAACATTGCAGCCACATCCAAGGTCTTCATGGTCGACCTCTCAACACAACAAAAGAAAGTGGATAAGGTCATGGAAGCATACTCGGATATATTCTCCTCACCTACCAGGGTACCTCTGCATTGTCATGTCAAGAACCCCATCAATATGACCCCTGATGCACTGCTGCCCAATGGGATAGCATACCGCCACTCTCTATTAGAGAATGAGGAGATCAAGCGACAGATCCAAGAAATGATCCACAAGGGGAATATCCATCCCATTTCATCACCTTGCAGGATCCCAATCGTGTTGGTACAGAATAAATATGGAACATGGCGACTTTGCATTGATTACCGGGACCTGAATAAAATCAAAGTCAGAAATCGGTACCCAATTACCCTAATCGACGACCTCCTTGTTCAACTCACGGGGGCCAAATAATTCAGTAAGATTCATCTGAATTCTGGCTACCACTAGGTCCCAATACAACAAACAGATGTATGGAAGACCACCTTCAAGTCAAAGGAATATATTTTCGAATGGTTGGTCATGCCCTTTGGCTTGAAAAATGCTCCAACCACTTTCATGAGGATGATGGACGATATTCTGTGACCATTCATCAATACTTTTGTAGTGGTGTATCTAGATGACATTCTCATTTACAAAAATACTTGGGGAGCACACTTACAACATATTCAGTAGATTTTGCACACCCTGTGATAGCACAAGCTATACACCAACTTGGAAAAATGATTCTTCGGCATCGATAGGGTCCATTACCTAGGCTACATTCTTGATCAACATGGAGTACATGTGGATCCAACCAAGATTCAAGTCATCTGTGATTGGCTAGCCCCAACCACACTCACTGATCTTTGGAGCTTCTTGGGCCTTGCAAATTTCTACCGTAGGTTTGTGTTGGGATTCTCCCATATAACATGGGCTCTTAGCGAAGTAACCAGGGGTAGTGGTAAGGAAAAATTTGTGTGGGGCCGGTCCCAACAACAAGAGTTCAATGATTTGAAGCAGAGCTTGTGCTCAGCCCCAGTACTTTCACTACCGGACCTGCAACAACCTTGTGAGATCAAGACAAATTCTTCAAACTATGTTGTGGGCATCATTCTCACTCAGCACAACCACCCCACGGCCTATCATAGTGAGACACTATCAGATGTTGTCTGTAAGTACCCTACTTACAAAAAAGAAATGTACTCCATTGTGAAATCCTGTCACCAATGGAGACATTACATTCTTGGGAAGGAGACAATCATCCAAAATTATCATAAGCCACTACAGTTCATGCAGACACAAGTCAAATTGTTGAATGACTACCATCAGAAGTGGTCCACATACTTGGAGAAATTCCACCTCAACATCAAGTATAAAACAAGAAGTACCAACCATGTCGTTGATTGCCTCAGCAGACCACCAGTTGCAACACTCACCACGATGCTAGACTCTTGCGACCATGAGACCTATGGATGGCCACAAATCTATGAGACAAACCCAGACTTCGCCACCACCTACCAAATGTTGGGCGCAAACACAGTTGTCGCTAATTTCCATCTTCATGATGGGTTGTTGTGCCATCTGGTCCATATCTGTGTTCCATCAAGTGAGTGAGCGAAGATGATCCGGGAAGCCCACTACAATCGGGTGGTAGGACACTTCAACGTCGAAAAGACAATTGCAATGTTGTAGAAACATTTCTATTGGCCAAAACTTTGACAGGAGGTCAACAAGTATATCAGGTCCTGCACTGCCTGTGCTATTTCCAAATCGACCACTAAGAAATAGCACCTGTACACCCCTCTTCCTACTCTTTATAGGCCATGAGAATCTATATCCATGGAATACATGTCAAGCCTCTTGTCCACTAAGCGGGGAAATTAATATGTTTTTGGGGTTGTTGATCACTTTTCTAAGATGGCGATTTTGGGTGCCTGCAAGAAGAGCATCACAACAGAGGCCACTGCCAAGATCTTCTTTGAACGAGTCTAGGTACATTTTGGAATCCCACAAACCATTGTCTTAGATTAGGACAGTCGATTTCTCAACACATTCTCGTCAAGCCTCTGGTCACTACTAGACACCAAGCTCAATAAATCCATGACCTTCCACCCCCAGAAAGATGGCCAAACTGAGGTTGTAAATCGAATGATTATGCATATCCTATGCATGTATAATTCCACGCACCCTCACACATCTAATGAGATTCTTCCCTATGTCCAACATAGCTACAATCGATCCTTGCATAGCTCAATTGGCCACAACCCATTTCAGGTGGGGTTGAGATTCCAACCATTGGGTCCCATAGATGTTGCAATACCCCTTGCGGTCACCTTGACTGAATCATCTCCTTCTCCAACTGAAGCTGACAAAGCTACCTGGTTCATTGAGTGGATCCAACACATCCTCCAATAGGTTCAGGATATCCTACAAAAGTCTAATGACAATACAAGTAACACCATGATCAACACCGGGTCCCACATAAGTTTCAGGTCGGTGACAAAGTTTGGTTGCATTTGTAGAAAGAATGCCTTACCAGACCCCATCGAAAGCTTCTCCCACTCCTTTATGGGTCGTACACCATCACCAAGGCTATGCGTGATAATGATTTTGAGCTCAACATTCCTCCTTTCCTTGAACCGCACCCAATGTTCAACGTGAATCTCCTTCGACCTTATTTCCCACCATTATTGGACACCTCAGAGATAGAAGAACCGCTGAAACCAACATATCTCAACCTTTAATGCATACAACATGCATCCAATGATAATATTTTGGACAAACAGGTCAAGGGCACTCACTAACAAAGGATCCAACTTTATCGAGTTGTCAAAGCAGGGAAACTCCTACACCAAGGAAAGTGGCTCACCCAGGGAAAAATTCAACATAAATTTCCTCATCTAATGGGGGAACTCAAATTAATGGAGACCATTGCTTCCTAAGGGGGGAGGATTGATCCAGATGGATGTTGGTGGCCTCCCACCTATTCCACCTATCTCACTTTTCCACTTTTCCAATTCGACAATTTTTTCCTAGTTTTTGGGTCCCTAACTTCCGGGGCCGTTTTGAGGCCCTAAACAATAGTCTTAGGGCTCGCCACAGTTAGCATGTGTATTCCTTGGATAGACCTTTCCAATGGGATATCGTGTGCCTAAAAGTAATATTGTATGCAAAATTTATGACCTCGGTAAGTTGATGTACTAACTTACCCAAACAGGACCCACATGACTTTTGGTGCTTCATCTCCTAGGGTTAGGTTTTTTGATGTCTAGGGTTTTTGAAATTCCTGTTTATTGTAAAAAGGCCTTGAGAGCCTCATTGCAATCATCTTCTGGTGAATGAGTGCAACTGTCACATCTCTTCTCAGAGATAAGCCACCACCATTCGAGCAAGCTTGTTTTCATCTGCATTTTACATTTTCAGCTTATTTCCTTATTGAATAGAAACTCGTTTTACTGTATATCTATTATTCTATGTGAAACATATTTTGACAATAATCTATATTCATTTCATTCTTCTCATAAAATCTGGATCCGACAACTTGGCAATCCATTCATGTAGATGGAAGGAGGTCACATTTCCACCGAGAGGCATGAAACTCTATGTGGATGTATGAGGGAGGATTCACGTCTCATCGAGAGCTAGGATACTAATGACCCCTATCTCCTGGAGAGTGTCAGGTTATGTAAACCATGAGATGTTTTTGGATAGGAAACTATGCCAAGGTATCCATAAGATTGATTGATTTGTTCTTTTTATATATATTTTTCCTAAAATAATGTGTTTTGTTGTTAATTTAGGTCTATATCTTTAGTCTTTAAATATTTAAAGATTCAATATTGGAAGGAAATTATTCTATATTCCAGACAATTAATACTTTAGAAAATGAAAGAAGAATGCAGAGAAAACAAATTGAAAATTAAAGTAATGTACCTTCTGATAAATATTACTTAATTTTCATGAAGAAGGAGTGATGTTTATGTATCTTTCAACCATAATGTAGTTTGAACACAAAGAATACTTCTTTTTAATTCAAAAAGGAATAATGAATATAAGTGCATGTCTTCTTTTATACTTAGTAATATGAAACTTTTAATGATACCTTTGTAACGTTATGATGGTAGTTTTTGTACTAAGTCATCACAATCATGGCAATAGATACATCTAAGAAGAAAATAAGAGCATGGAAATAACAAGAGGAGAGAGAGATTACATAATTTGAAACATAAAAGTTTGAGTCTTCAAAAACTTGTAGAGATTTTTTATTAAAACTTAAGCTCGGGCCGAAAATATCTTTTTACATTGAGTTCTCATGAGAATTTATACAAGATAGCTCAAAACTAAAAATGGTTATTCAATCCTATTTCTTATAAAATTGAGATACAATTTTTTTTTGACTCCCTAGAAATAGGACAGCTGGAGAAGTCAATTCCTAATTTTCTTCTTCTTTGATGAGTCACCCTGCCAACGACTGGAGGAGAAGATTCCAAGTTTCATATGAAGGCTAACCGGAAGATTTTATTTGTCTGAATGCAATATCCAATTTAGTGTATCTTTTGTATGCAGGCGCATGTGCGAATAGGTTCTTTGTCTACCATAAAAGATAGAAGTCATCTATGAGTAGGTCAACAATGGTTTGAACTCTTAGAGTATTGGTCATATTCTAAAGCTTATCATCTTTTTCTCTGGAAACAAACAAAATTTTTCTGTATTTTTCATATGACAATAACTTACCATATTTATCCCAGGCTGAAGGTAACCCCATTTTCACTAAATTCTCAAATTTGTTGGAAAAATATTCCACATTCCTTTTTAGTGCTATGCATTCATTCTGAGCTTGTTGTATCATATTTCTCTTTGTGAAAATTCTTTCAGTTTCCATCACCATTGTTGTTCTGTCATTAACACATTTCCTCAACAATGTTTCTCTAGAATTGGAATTCAGGAAATTTATGATTTGAGTGACAACTTGTGGTCTTGTTCCTAATTCATGAAATGATTTATGGGTTACATCATCTGCTTCATCTACCAACAACATTTCATCATCTATTACTTTGAAATAATCCCAAAGTATGGCTACTTCACTGATAATTTCATCCCAAATGAGGTGTTTGGCTCCAACCAAATATGGTTTACTTGGCAGTTTGGTCTTCATCTGTTCCATATCAGTTAACATCATAGCCTTTAGTATTTGATATTCTACAATAATTTTGTCTTTGTCTTTGATTTCTTCTTTCTGCTCTGAGATTGTTTTCTTTAAGCTCTCAATTTCAACACTTTTCATATTCAGATATGTTAATTCCCTTGATAGTCCAGCTGTTGGATCTAATGTCTTTGTTGCTTGAAGAGAAGAATACCCTCCTTTTAAAATTTCAATATGTTTTTCATACATTTCCATCTGCTCTCCCATCTCTGCCATTTTCTTCACACGATGATATCTTTCTGCTTGGATTTCCTGTAGTTCTCGAGTCTGTACATGGTCAATTCCTAGAATTTTAAGATTTTGTTTAAGAACTTGGATTTATTTTTCCTTTATTTTCACCAGTGCTTGAATGGGTGCCTCATATTTTGAATTAGCTCCAAGTTCTATTATCCATTGCTCTATTTCTTCCACTTTTATTTATCTAGTCTTGGTAGCCAAATTTTGATTCTTTAATTAAGTCCCAAGCTTATCATTTATAGCTTGGAGTTTTTTTATTCCAATATTAGCTATCATGGCATATTTGTTTGTCATTTATGCAGTTTGTCTATGCAATTCAACTTTATCCAAAGATGAACATTATTTAGATCAACATATATGTTTGTTACTTTTTTCTGATCCTTTGGCTCTATGACTTATATATTCAGTCTCCCTTTCTCATAATCTACAACTGAGATGATTCTAGTCGGATATGCCTCATGGTCATAGAATTTAGGAATCATACTCTTCTTGATGTTTTAACATGCCTTTATAATTTCCATGAATTTTTGAACTTGGTCTAATTTCTTTGATTGCTCATTGGTCTCTGTATCTATTTCAATTTGACCTACCACACATTTGACCTTTTCTGAAGATATCACCTTTATAGTCACAACAAGACCCTTTTTATTTGGCATTATTTCTTCAGGAAACTCTATTTCTCCTTCCTCTTCAATTTCTTCTAATTTATGCTTTTTAGTTGATTCTTATTCTCCTGTTTATGAATTCTTTAAGGCAAAATATGAATGTTTCCTTTTGTATGTCTTATCAAACTACTGTGGCATTTGTGTGATTTGAGACTTTGCTGACTGATCAGATGCTTAACCATAAATATGTAGAATATTCTACACATCTTGCCAACTTTCTTGATTTTCCAATAGTTCCAGGTTCTCTTTTTGATAATGTTCATAAGGACTCTGCCCATTTGAAATTGTTTTTGATGAAATTATGCCATGATGATCATAATTCCATGGTTCTCCCTATTGTAATCCCAGAGAAGAAAACATATTTGTTGTCACCTCCAGTGTTGATATGGAATTGACATTGAAATGACCTACTTCCTTCTTCAATTTAAAAGTTACCTTATATTTATTTGGCACAAAGTGAATTTCATCAGAGTTCAATCTTTTCCTAACATATTCAAGAGAAAAAATTCTAGGAGTCTTGAAAACATACAAGTGAAATGGAGAATTTTGACAACCATAAACTCTGATTTCAGTATAATGTTCAAAGACATACCATCGCCCACTCTTTTGTCCGGGATTAACTGTAATACTTTTTTGCACTTAGGAAATATTCTAGGAGGAACCTAATTGTGCATGGTTGGGTAAGATTTAGACATCAACTAATACACATATTGTGAAAATTCAACATTCAAAGATTTCTTCATAATCACAAAAGTCCAGTGCGTACATACAGTTGGGTTACCAACATAATATTCAATATTTATCCCTAGATGCATAAAATGAAGTACTTGTGTGAACATAAAAAGGTGAACCAGGGAAGAATGATATCTGAAGCTTCTGAGATATTCGAATTTAGACAGTTCGTAGTGGATTTGATCTGCTAGAAATTGGGCATAATTAAATTTAGTGATGGGTTTGGCTGTGATATGGCAGTTCGAAACCATGATCCCCAACACAAACTCATCAACTGTCAAATCATTATTTTTCCCCAATATCATAGAAATCATTCAAATAATTTTCTAAGAAGTCTCAGGAAAGAGATTTGATTGAATAACAACATTATCACCCGAAACTTCAATATCTGTACAGAGGTATCGCTGTAGCAAAGAAACCATATCTTTTGATTTCAGTTCTCTGAAATATTTGGCTGCTACTAGTTCGTTTAGTGGCTCTCTATTAGGATTCGATGGCCATTTTATCATCTCATTACTAGTCTGAGTGTTTAATTCAATGAGAATAGACCCAGCTATGGAAATAATGGATCTCTTAGATGTGACATAATTTTTAGTGCACCACACTACAAATTCCAGAAAATGGTAAACCTGAGGTACTATGAATTTGGCGAGGTCGGATTCCCATGCATAATAATAATTGACCAAATCCCAAAAACCCTAGTTTTCCTACTGGTATAACACAGAGGGATCGAATGAAAAGACAATATTTAAAACATATTTATCTTTGTTGACAATATCTTCCTCTATGGGGTTCACATTTGTATTACTTTCTGTAGGCTGAGATGTCTGCATTTTGAAAATGACAACAAAAAGAATAATAATGATTTAAATTTACTTGTGGAGGATGATGACTGAGACAAATATCTGATTGGAGTAATAGTGGTGAATATTGCAGGAGTTTCTAATTGGGTGCTCAAACTCTTATAATAAAAAATAAACAAACATTTTATCTTTTCACATTTTAACTCCGAAATGTATGTGTTGTTTTGTAATTGGCGGAAAATTAATTGAAATAATAATAAGTTTCAATTTTACCTTTTTCCACCGACTGATGTGATAGTAGACACGTTTCGACCCCATGTTGATTTCTGGGGGGGTTGGGTGTGGTTAGACTAACCACATATCTCAGGGGCTAAAATCGACGGATGGGCGCCACGTCAAAAGGAGGTTAACTATGGCAGATTTTTAAGCACCCCCCCCCCCCCTTTGTGTTAAACATCAAGCACGCAGGAGGGGCACAATCCATTATAGATCACTGATCTAGAGATCCTAGAGCACGATGTAATATGCACAAAATAAACGATTTTTAGTATTAAAAAACTATAATAAAGAAAATACAAAGGCTTATTCTTAAGATTTTAAACAAAATCTAAATTTTATAAATCTTAAATGTATTTTTAAACTATATAATAAAGGTTTAGAAATAAACCTTCGTTTTGTTAAGAATAAAATAAAACTATTCTAAAAATCCCATGAAAGATAAACTTCATTGCATTTATTCGAATTTAAACTAATTTATTTTTATTTTTTTTAATTGCTTTATATATTTTTATTTATTTTTGCAAGACTTGAATGTTTTTAATATCCCTAACTTATAAGTCATAGAATTTGGACTATGTTACAACATCTGACTCCATCTGAGAATTGTGTCTCCTTGTGAGACACTAAAGAACATGCAAACCAAGTTATTTTTATTGGGTCATGGAGCTATTATTCTACATGAAACTAATGAGATAGTCCTAGTGAATGGTGATTTCTCCATGAAATCGAAAAAACATTTCTTCTCACTTATAAGATTAATTTGTGATTGAAGAAAATGAATGAAGAATTTCATAATTCAAAATGTTTATATAGAATATGACCAAAAAATATAAAAATGATTTCACTCATCCAACTTTACTCTGACACTGTTTATGGTAATATAAATCTAAATTTTGGCTCAGGAGTCAAATTGGTAATTAGTGTTTTTTGCTTCAAGGCCTTAATATTTCAAAGAGTATTTAGGTCTGAACATAGTTTTTTTTAAGCAAACTAATTTTAATTGAGTATTATAGTAAATATACTCATTAACATTCCTCCTCATTCTCATGGTGTTGCTACACTTCCAAAAAGAGTCCATAGCCTATGGTGTAGCCACCCCAACATCACAGGTATTTCTTAACTTCCATCAAGCATCCATAGCCCCGGTGAAGATACCTACATTTCCCACTTGAATTTCCTTTCACCATCTCTTTAAATTTGTTTGACATTTTATAGGATATGGAGGCAATCAATATGCTTTTTGACATTTAAGGGATGATGTTTGTTAATCAAGAATGAGCCAGAGATTCTTGAGTTATAAAGTATAGTCACAATTTTTTCATTTCCTTAGATTTAGATCTATCCTTTCCAAAATAAATTATTTTAGTAATATACCTTGAGTAAAACAACAAACTACAAGTTTGACTCTAAATCCTTTACTTAGAAAAAAATTACCTAAAACATACCTTTTCAACTTTAGTGAGTTTATTAACATATTCTCCTTTCTGATTTTTAGTTAACATATTAAAATCCTACTCAGTGGTTTAAGACCGTTTGTTCTGTCAATATTTTTTAAAAATTTGAGAAGGGGATAGATTGTTTTTTCTAAGGAGAATAAAATAACAAAGTTTTCTAATAAAAAAAATAAAGTGTATTTTATTTTTTTATTTGTTTTGATAAGTCCAAATTTATTTCTATCCTAAATTTTGTGAAAACAAAGAAATGACTTAAAGAAGAATCACATAAAACCAAATATATATGATGAGTGCCAGAATGAAAAATTGAAATTGAATAAAGTGTTTCAGGAATTTCCCATTGATAGGAAACTCCAACATATTTCCTTCCAAATTCTGAAGAGAAAATGAACTGTTTCCCTCCACTGCAACAATCTTGTAGGTTCCCAACCATAAATGATCAAACTTTCCATGTTTGTTAGGATCTTCTCTCCTTCTATCCCATTTTAGTACCGGATCACCAGGGGAAAAATTCCTATGTTTTTGTCTTATGTCAAAGATAACTTTCATCTTGTCTCGACATTCCTGAAATTTTTGGTCAACTTTCTTTGAAAGAAATATATCATGGTTAGGAACTTGAATTCTTGAGTATTATCATTTATGATTTCTCTAGGGAATCCAAACCTAGCTAAAACATTCTCTTCAAGGAATTTGATTGCAACTGTATCAATGGAAAATATGGTAGGTATTTCTTCTAACCAGTTTGAAAAGTAATCAGTTACATTCAAAATCCATTTATGTTGTGCCCTAGAAGTAAGATGAATTTTACCTATAAAGTCTAAACCCCACTGTTGGAAAGAAGCTTCAAATTTTATGGGAACTAATGGTAATGATGGAAGTTTTTGTTTATGTGCAAAAATTTGACATTCCCTACAATCTATAACCTTTTCGTTTACCGCATTTTTTTTTTTTTGGCCAGTAATAGACATCTCTCAGTATTTTATATGCATTCGCTCTCCAAGTATGGTGTCCTCCATAGATGACTTTGTGAATTTCATCTATGATACCTGCAGTCTCATCTTCAACAATACAATTAAGAAAAATTCTCAAAGGATCTTTCCCATAAATATTTTCATTCATGATACAATACTTAATAAATATTTTCATTCATGATACAATACTTAATTTATTGAATCTTAAGAGATCTATCCTTTACTTGATTGAAATCAAAAGGACATTCAATATTTTGCAAATAAAATACAAATTTTTTGTACTAGGGAGAAGGAGAAAAATTATCATGAATTTTTAACAAGGGTTGCTGCAATATGTCTCCTCATTTTCAACTAAAGGATGTTCTGTTATGTCTACAATTTGATTTGATCACTACTTATTGTGCATTGAAATTTGATGGTGGCACATCGATTGGTCGACGCAATTCCATCGACACTCTGACAAAGCCTGGTTATCATTTTTGTCTGTGTATTAGGGTCGGATATCCGACACAATTTTGTTGGTTATACCGATGGCCCAAAGGACCAAAACCTCATTGAACCAACCATTATTTTCAATAGATATGCGTCAGAATTCTGACATAACTTACGTCGAATATTCGATGTCCATACAGTATATATGACAGAGGTGCCATACCTCCGATGGATATGCCTGTTAATGGTTTCATCGGATATATGATGAAGATGTTGGTGAATATATGATGACTAAAAATAGATCTGATGGAGCTGCAATACCTCCAACATAAATGCATGTTGGAGCTTTCGTTGTATATCTGATGAAACTGTGAATATTAAAAACAAATAATGAGATTAATGGCCCGTGGTCGATCTTGATATTTTGGTGGATAGATGGAGGCAACCCCCAAATTAAAATATTCCAATTGTAGAGACCACTTTTATATATCTAATAAGGTTGTGATCCAAGTCTCCTCTTATAGAGAACCATTTTAAAAACTAAATATATTCTTTAAGTAAGGCATCTAAAATGTAAAAGTGATTGATCCTTTTAGCCACATAGGCCTCACCCATTCTCATGTTTCTTGAAGTCAAAGAAAGTTTAGCATGCATAATTTCCAGTAGGCCTATGAGTTCAAGATTAGTAATAAAGAAATCTGCTAAAGGATCCACCTAGGTTGTTAGCCCCCATATCTCTAAGGCTCCCAAATAAAAATTCATATAGCCCTTGAAATAAGGAATGATTATATAGAATAACCAAGTCCCCGTGTTCTACCAAGAAAAATATTTCCAATATAATAAATACATCCATAATGAGCAAAGCACCTACATTCCATGAAGCCTTCAATTTGTTGGCATAGAGTTTAGATTTCATGAAGCCTTGAATTTCTTGGCATATATATATTACATTTTATTAAGCCTTGCACCTAATAGCATGGAAATAATGACATATTTCTTTGCTCCATGCATGGAACCTTGCATCTAACTTTATCCCCAAGGGATTTTTTGTTGTAAGAACCATTATAGTTCCCTTTTTTCTTATGCTACCAATAACCCCATACTTTTCCTTTAAATTTGGCATATATATTACATTCTATTAAGCCTTACACCTACTAGCATGGAAAGAATGGCATATTGCTTTGCTCCATGCATGGAACCTTGCATCTACCTTTCTCCCTAAGGGGTTTGTTGTTGTAATAACCATTCTAGTTCCAATTTTTCTTATGCTACCAATAACCCCATGCTTTTCCTTTAAATGTCTCCAACATTGAATGCAACACACATTGTTGTATCTCTCTTACTATTAGGAAACCCATTACTACTATATACATTAGCCATTATTGTTATATTGGAACCCATTTCTCTTACCGCTTAATTGGTTTGCATCACCTATTCCATTCAAGTAAGCGTTGTTGTATACCATATTTCTTCATTTTCTGGTATTTTAAAATTATTCATAAATATTGTGATGTGGCTTATTATTCTAGAAAAGGATTTAATAGTGTATGGAATTCTTATACGTTTTTATATATCTATCATTTATATATGATTTAAGAGTTGGATGGTGAAGGTAATGCATGTATTATACATTTATATTATGAATTTCACCTATGTTTTTGATGAAAAGGGAACATAATACTATCCAAATTTGTTAGATGATGGTTGGTGCAATCTACATTGTCCATTTTGACTAGGATGAATGATATGCCATGCACAATCAATATTTCATGTAGTGACCTCCACATGACTAAGTCATATATCCCCACCTTTAGGCATGGTCTCATTCCTTGACAATATTCCTTCCCTCTATTAAGTCACTTTGTAGCAGCTACTCTATGAAGCTCCTAATATTAACACCCTCTTTGGAATTCTCAAGTTATTTCCACAATGGAACTCTTGTGAGGGATCAAACTAGTGAAGGCACATAATGACTCGATAAATGTAGAAATTGAAGGCTATGAACATATGTTCTCTTACCAATCCCAATAGATGAAATGGACCCCCTTCTCTAATTTTCCTTTTAATATTCCCAAAACTACAATGGACACATGGCCTCTCTCATAGTTGTGGTGAAGCTCTGCTATGCTCCTGAACCAATATATGAGCTATTACTAACTAGTTTTTCTTGGTGTTTTCATCACATGCATTCTCTTTTTCTCAACCTCTAACTAAATTATGCTTCTTCTAGTGATGAAGGTTGGCACCAATGGGAATTACTTCGACATGTTGTCATCCGCATGAGCTAGGCCAAACCTATAGCCATCAAGGATTTCTAGGTTTGGATTGTTATCAACATTCATAGTTTCAATTTTAATTTACGATGTTATTCTTATATGCATGCACGCTAATCCTTGTATGTTTTTTTAAAACTATGTTAATTATGGGTGTGGGGTTCCCATATTCTATTGCAATTATCATTCCTAGAGACTTTATAGTAACACATTTATTGTTATCTATTTTAATTAATTTGTAATCATTTTGATTGCATTACATGAGATCATGGGAATGATTTAATTGCCTCCAACCTACCATCTCATGAATTGGATTACATTTCCCCCATTTTGTGGAAAATAATATAGTGGTTATCCTTATTATCCCAACTGTGTGTTTTTTAATGTTTTTCATGTTAGGAAGAATTATGATGTCTCATTTATTTGGTCCATGTATTTGCGTATTCAAGGTATACTCTCACCACTTGAAATTGGTGGGAGACACATTCTACTACTTGTGCATAATTTGTAATACTTTAATATTGTCTCGTGTGGATTTCCCTGTGTGTGTGTTAAGTAGTAGTTCCCAACCCATCAAGGTGGTTGGTCCCTACTATAATAATACAATGGTGGTCTACTTACTTTTCTTTACAAGAAAATTAATAAAGGGAGAGAGAGGGATAAATTCACTCGTAGAAAGCTCCCAAAGGTATTATCTTCAATGAATTACATTAGAGGAGCAGGTGCTGAGAGCATCAACCATTCTAGAATGAACTGAAAAGCATCCAAAAAAAAAAGAAGACCTTGTCCTTGGAATGGAAAAGAAGATTATCTTTCTAACCTATGTAATGAAATATCTTGAAACCCTAGCTTTCATTGCATGTAAAAATCCCTAAATCTAGCAAAATATCATTGTTACTATGAAAATGAAATGCTAAAATCACTAATAGAATAAAGAAAACATCGAACACATGGGGAAGAGTAAATATTTTGTTGATGAAGATAGAGAGGTACAAATTAAATTGTACCTATGGAGAGATGGTTGTTAAGAACCAAATATAAACATAGCATAAAAAACCTCATAATAAGTACTCAATGCCTTGAAAAAGAGAGAATTTTAGATAATAAGCCTCTTCGAGGGGGAAACCTTTTTATACACCACATAAATTTACAAAATACAAGATGATTCCAAATGAAAGGGTCTCCTTGGTATATATAGGAGACTAAGAGGTACAATTACAACTAATGGACCCAAGTTGACATAAAGAAAATAACAATACTAATGTAATATTCCCTAATTAAGGGGTAATGTGCCACTATTTAGGGCTTAACATACCCCTCCCCTTCAGACAAGTTTTTATAGGAAAATTCCCCCGTCGACAGGTGGATCTTCACTCAGATTCTAGACCTCTAATACTGAGACAAAAAGATACAAATGGACACTAACATCCCTTTGAGATTTTCTCAACTAGTTGAAAAGAGAGAAGGAGGAAAGGTGATCATACCTATTTCCGTTGTTTATCCTCGCTGATCCAATTTGAGCTTGATATCCAAAATTGTTCACACATCTTTGTACCTGCAAACCACAGACAATAAAGAGACATAAGGAAACAAACAAGCATATGTAAAGATACATAAACTAGAAGGAAATAGGCCAAGCATATATTAATGCGAACATTAAAAAGACACTTACAATATGTAGATGCAGTTGTATCAGCCTCTCCAAGTCCTCCTCGTCCCACCCTTGCACGATTCTCCCAAGATCATAAGTTTGATACCCAAAATCTTCCTCCCAAGATCATAAGTTTGATACCTCTAATCTGCCTTTTTTCTTCTCTATGGAAAGTCCTCATTATATAAGATTTGGAGGCTTAACCACCATGGAGAGGATCACTCATTAGATCCACTAAAATGAGATCTCCAAGATATTTAGGGAGAAATTATCTCTTAAATATTTTAGGGAAGAAATATCTCTCAGGAATTTTAAGGAGGAAATATTTCAACCATCCATGAGATCCTCAACCTCCCCTAAAAAATAGGAAACCAAATGTGAGGTGGATTCTCACACTAAATTAATTTCCTTTTCGTGGATATTAATAATAATTCATGTGCACATAGTATTTTGACATTCATATAATATATTTATCCTCCACATTGACTAGGGATTGTGACATATGTTATTTCATGGTGTCGAGGTGCATGCGACACTTAGCAAGGTGCATATGACACTTTTACGACACTTGCAACACTTAGGGAGAGGTACCTAGGTGTGTAAATTTGATGTGTAACACAAGTATTGTCCGCAACTCTTGAGTAATTATGGATGATTCTATATAAAATAATCATCTTCCCAAGTGGAATCTTCAATAGGTAGTTTCCTCCATTTAATGAGATACTTTGAATTGGATCTATTCCTCAACTGGTGAATTCTTGTGTCAATTATAAGTTCATGCTCCAATATGATTTTTCCTTCCTCGTCAAGTTCTAGAAATATAGTTTGAACTGAGATCTTTTCACCTATAACCTTCTTTAAGCATGAAACATGGAAACTAGGTGTACTCGCAAAGACGCAGACAACTCCAATTTGTATGCCATAGTACTAATCTTTTTCAACACCTTATAAGGGACATAGTAATTTGGTGATAATTTATTATCCTTCTTAGCTTGCTCGAGGGACATCTGTTTGTATGGTTGTAGTCTTAAAAATATCCAATCCCATACTTCAAAACTTCTTTCACTACGATGTTGATCTACTTGTTGTTTCATATGATTTTGTGCCATGGTTATTTTGTCCTTTAAGAGTTGGAGAAATTGTTGTTGATGCTCGATGTGATCTTGCACTACTTGAACCTTAGATTTTTATTTTAGAGAAGAAGTGATGGAAGATGGGTGATATCCATAAAAGAGTGCCATAAATGGTGTCATTTTTGTTGCAGTATGAAAGGAAGTGTTATACCACCATTCTGCCAAGGGTAACCACTTGAACCATTGTGTTTGTTTATCAAAGACAAAGCAACGAAGGTAGCCTTCCGGACATTTATTCACTATCTTGGTTTTTCCATCAGATTGAGGATGATACGATGAGATATGAGCCAATTGAGTACCCAAACAAGAAAATAATTCTGTTCAAAAATGTCCAATGAAGATGGGATCTCTATCACTTACAATAATATTTTATCTTCCATGTAGCTTTTGAATTGTCTCAATGAATGCAGTGGAAACTGTACTATCTTTGAAAGGATGAGAGAGTTCACAAAAGTGTGTGTACTTGGTCAGTCTATCAAAAATCACCATGATGACACTCTTTCCTTCAGAATCCGGTAACCTTGTGATGAAATCCATGGAAACCTCCTCCCAACGCTGACTTGGGATGGCTAATGGTTGTAAAAGACCTGAGTTCTTAATTGTTTCCACCTTATTTTGTTGAAAAACCAAACATTCTTCCACAAACCTTTGAACATTAGTTTTAATTCCATCCCTAAGAAATTCCTTCTTGACCCTATGGTAGGTTTTCAAAAATTATGAGTGCCCTCCTACCAGAGAGGTGTGCAATTCCAAGAATACCTTTTGTTTGAGTTGGGATTTATTACATAAATATAAGCGATATTTGTATCATACTGAATCATTTTTCCATGTAAATGTATCTTAGCGGCTAGAATCTTGCTGCAACCTTTGAATGTCAGTCCACCCGTTTTCTTCATTCTTACATTCATCCCTCACTTATATTATCCAATCAATTTGGATGATCAAGATAACATAGAAAAAGGCCTCAACATCTTCATCCTTTCTTGAGAGTGGATCTGCCACAACATTTTTCCTCCCTTTTTTGTAGATGATTTCAAAATCATAACCCAACATCTTGGTCACCCATTTTTTTGTTCTTCTTAAGATAGTCTTTGTTCCAAGAAGTATTTAAGAATATCATGACTATTTTGATCTTGAAGTGACTACCTATTAGTTAAGGGAACCATTGCTTCAATGCATGTAGTATTTCCATAATTTCCTTCTCATAAATGGGTTTGTGTAAGTTCTTTCCATTGAGTGTCCGACTTTCAAAAGAAAGGGGCCTTCCTTCTTTCATTAGAACAACACCAATGCCATTTATTGAGGCATCACATTCCACAATAAAGGTTTTTGTGAATTCCGGTGTGGTCAATACAGGAGCTTTTCACATTGCCTCTTTAAGTTGTTCAAAAGATTGAGTTTCCTCTGGAGTCCATGAAAATTCATCCTTCTTATTTAGTGTCGTTAAAGGTGTTTCTATTCTTCCATAGTTCCGAACAAACTTATGGTAGTAACTTATCAAACCCAAAAATACTCTAAGATTCTTCAATGTTTTGGGAATCTGCCAGTCCATCATGGCCTTAATATGGTTAGGGTCTACCTTGACACCTTCATGAGATACAATATGACCCAAGTACTCTACCTCCTTCACCCAAAAGAAAAAATTGGATGGTTTGGCATATAGTTGTTGCTCCTTCAGTAGTTGTAGCACCTTGTCAACATGTCGAACATGATCCTCCCAAGACTTGATATAGATTAGTATATCATCAAAAAATACTAACACAAATTTTTGAAGGAAGGGATTGAAAATGGAATTCATCAACCCTTGGAATGTGGAAGGTGCATTCATAAGGCCAAAAAGCATGAACTAAAATTCATAATGTCCTTCATGAGTTTAGAATGTTGTTTTTGGGATATCTGCTTCCTTCATTCTAATCTGATAATACCCTGAATGAAGATCCAACTTTGTGAAGTAGATTTCTTCATGTAGTTAATATAACAATTCATCAATGACGGGAATGGGAAACTTATCTTTAATAGTGATCTTTTTTAGATATCTATAATTTGGACACATACGCCATGAGCCCTCTTTCTTGAGTACCATTACCATTGGTGCAGAGTAAGAACTTTGACTAGGTCTAAAAATGCCATCCTCTAACATTTCTTCAACCATATTCTCAATTTCACTCTTCTAGGCATAAGGGTATATGTAAGGCCTGATGTTAGGAGGAACACTACCAGAAATTAGGTGAATAACATGATCATGATTTTGAGTGGGTGGAAGACCTCTAGGAATATCTTCAAATCTTTGGAATGCTTATCAATGATCCCTTGGAGATCTAGGGGAATAGATGCATTAGATGTTTGAACATCTAGTGAGCATAGTTGTACAATTACACCATGATGCCCCTTTTTCAATAATTTTTCATACCATTAGAGTTTATCACATTACTGGGTTTCCTTGGGATACCCCTTAACTCAATTTCCTTTCCTTCGAATGAAAATTTCGTGAAAAGTTCTTGAAAATTAAAAGCCACTGTTCCCAATGATTGTAACCATTAGACTCCTAGTATGACATCAAAACCACCCATGGGTATATAAATCATTGTACTATTCATTACATATTCCACCATAGTAAGATTGATCTTATGGAATTTTCCTGAGCAATTGATAGTTCCTCCATTTACAATCATTACTTGAAACTCTGGCATTGGATATATAAAGCAATTGAGAGATTTGGATAATTTATAGTGAACGAAATTATGAGTACTACCATAATCAATTAGCACTATTACCTTTTTCTTTTTGATATATCCTTCAATCTTGAGGGTTTGAGAAGTGCTAATTCTAGTCAATGCATTACAGAAATCTATTCTACGTTTTCATGTTGAGATGGTTCTTCTTCCTCTTCACAATCTATGTAGAATAATTTCTTCTCACCACACTTATGTCCCTTACTTTACTTTTCTTCACAATTAAATCATAAACATTTTACTTTTCTTTCCTCTATTTTTTGAGGTGTTAACCTTATAGGTTGAGGTGTTTTAGAAGAAGGAACATTATTCTCTCGATAGATGTTAGGAGTGGTCCTTCTAGTATCCATAGCCACATTTTTACTTTCAACATTTCTCGCCACCCTGAATGCATTCTCCAATGATTTGGGTTCCCAAAGGCGAACCTCATGTTGAATGCTATCCTTTAAATTTCCTATGAATACATCAATCAGGTGCTCCTCTGGAATATACATTACCTTTATATTCAATCTTTGGAAGTTATCAATGTGCTTCACAACTGAACCCTTTTTCTTGAGATTTATCAATTGGCTAAATAAGATATTGCTCCTTGTATCCTCATAATGTGGTATCATTTCTTCCATGAAAAATTTCCAAGTAACAAGTGATTTGTGAGAAAAAATCCATCGATACCACACAAATTGATTGGGTTCTAAATATAAAAAAGCAATTCATACCTTTTGTGTGTGTGGCACATCATGTAGATCAATGTACTACTCCATCTGAAGTATCCATGTGATTAGATCCTTTCCATCGAACTTCCTCATATCGATCTTAAGAAAGTGGTTGGTCTTACACCCAAAGTTGGAGTTTCTCTAGTCTTGATTCATCTTCCTTGTGTCCTCATCACGAATTTCATGTGGTACATTTTCACTTTCATGTGGCCTCTCTATTAGGAAATTTTCCAATCCTTCCATGATCTCCCTTTTCAACCCATCCATATTAGTATCCATTACTTCCTCCAACTTTGCTTTAGTTGAATCCATCATCCCTTGTAGCTCATATTTTGTTACTGTCTTCTTTTGTAAATCATTTATGTCCCTGCACATTTATTTACCTTCATCAAGAGTCCAAGTAGGAATGTTTGAAGGCTTATTTGGTGTATAAGTTCCCGTTTTTGGTGACATGTTGATTAAGTATCACTTTTAAAACTTGATTTTGAGGTGGTTCTGTTAGACAGTCTTTCTTCTGTTGTATCTCCAAAATTTTGGCCCTTCTGGGTATGAAAATTTTGTTATTTAGTTATCTGATACATCTTCTCTATAATTCCACAAGTCTAATCAAAATTGGATGTGCCAAGTGGAAGTTATGGTAACTTCCCCATGCCTTGCTTATTTTTTACCTTCCATGAGAGCATACTTGTAAAGCGTACCAAGAGAACGATATCTGATATTTGATTTTGAAACTTGAGTCAAAACTACTAAATACTGCTCACTTTTCAATGCAACTGGTATCACATAATTTGGATACTCATTGCATAAGATATCACTGTTTTACCTGGAACACATGTTTGAGACTAGTTAATATTACTAGTCAACTACCCTATCTTACACATGGTGTATCTACAAAAGTAGGATGACCCAGAAGATTAAAATTTTATCAAAACTACCTTGATAATTTCTCTGAATAGCCTCCACATTTCAGGGTCTGAAACGTTACATAAAAATTTTTATAGTGAAAATTCGACAATGACTAAATTCATGATGATTCTAGAAATCTATCTTACAAAAGATATATCTCTGAAATGATAAGGCGTCAGGAGATTAAATTTGAACCCCAAGTACCTTGATCCATACAATAAATATCCTCTGAGGATTTCCTTCGGAAACGTCGTAGAAAAAAAATTATAGAAAAAATTCCAAGGTGTCTCAATTGCAACAGCGAAACCCCAAGACCTTGAGCTCTGATACCAAATGTTAAGAACCAAATATCAAAATAGAATAAAAATCCTCAGAATAAGTATTCAACTCCTTGAAAAAGAGATAATTTCATATAATAATCCTCTTCGAGGGGGAAACCTCTTTATACACCACATAAATTTACAAAATACAAGATGATTCCAAATGAAAAGGTCTCCTTGGTATATATAGGAGACTAGAAGGTACAATTACAACCAATGGACCCAAGTTGACATAAATAAATAACAATACTAATGTAATATGCCCTATTTAAAGGGTAATGTGCCATTATTTAGGGCTTAACAATGACTCTCTAAATTCTCCTTCTTCTAGGGGTGGTCTTCTCTTGGGATTCTCCAAGTCATCATCCTTCAATCAACAAGCCTCCCTCCTTTATAAATGAGAAATAAATGGAAAAATCACATAGCTTCTCTCAAAATTTTCACAACAAAATCTTGCACACAAATATTGTTGTTGCAACCTAGAAAAATAACACCACTCTTTCCAAAGATGCATAATTTATACCCTAATCTGCACTTTTATAGAGGTTGTAATTATAAAAATATGTAAATTTGTTTCACCTATTAGGTGAAAGAATCCTATAAACAAACTCATAAGAATGGATTAGTGCGCACTAGATATTCCATTGAAATTCTAGCCCCATATCAATATAATTTTTTGGTGGCAGTCTACTTGCATTATAAATTGGAAAGATATCTATGATTTGTCTACATAAGAATATGAAAGTTTTCATTGAGGATTTAAATAACTTACGGTGTTCTTTGTGACTACTCGAAATGTGCATGTTACTGCTAGACTTGCACATGATCCCATTGCAATACCATTAACAAATCCTACCTGAATCAAACACACAAAATTTTGCATGCAATTAATTAATTAGAAACATAACAATTAGAAGAAGAAATCTTCCATTTACTTTTCTCAAACTAGTTGGGGCAAGATAACATGTGATCAATGCAATATCAACAATGTTTTATGTAAGCATCACAAAAAAAATATAATTTTTTTATCATAGTTTTACATGGTAAGTAAAACATATACATATTCTACTTTGAAATAAATCAACCTCAATTACATTTAAAAAATACATGTAAAATCTAAGAGAGATTATTCTTCTAAACAAATTAGCATTGGGCTTGAATGCCAACATGCATTGATAATGATATCATTTTTTGCAAATGTGAAAAAGGAGATATAAAGCAAAACTAAAAATTCTTACCAGAGTTTTTTTGTATGTATGGATATGATATTGACAACAATAGACTTTGTATAGAGTCTCCATTGCTGCAAACATAGTTAACTGATCATAATGCATTGTATGCGGACACACTCAGAAAAACACATAAAAAGTCATGTTTGTACACACTTGAATATTTTAAAAGAATATCAACATTTGATATAATTCATATGAACCATATGAATGCATCTCTGATACTTGTTGTGAGTGAAGTAATGTTGACAAGATTCCATGGATATAAATACCAGAAATGACCATTGCGACAAACATAGTATACCTAGTCCTCCATCATAGAATCTTATATAGAGACAATTTCCCAACATAGCATGTTTAGGTTGTTCCATGTACTGCCCATGTTTTATACTCTTTCCTTGGTTGTTTTTCATTGGTTCCCAGACACATAAAAAACAACCAAGGCAAGAATAAAAAAATATGGGCATCAGAAACCTTGTCAAAAATGCGTTGTGGATCGTGGATTGATTGCCCTTTAGACTTTCATTTGTCAAATACAATAATAGGTTAAATGAATGAATAATAACTAAACATCAATGAACTTGTATTTGACAAAGATAATTAAATATTATATGACTAAATAATAATTAAAGATGTATGATGCTCTAAAAATACTAAAGGGGAATACCTCATGAATGAGATCCTCTTGGTTTCGAGAATAATTTATTCTCTACGAAACATGACCAACCATGTGAAGGTGGAATCTCGTTTGGTCCCTCCACCCCCCCTCACATCACTGTCAATTCCCCATACCCAATCATGCACAACAAGAAACAAAACAAGAATTAAAGGTAAATGAAATCAAGAAGGTACATGCATACATAACATATAAGGTCCAAGCACAACTAGCAAAACAAAAAATTGACTCCAATATAACAATGTTTGGTATGCATGCAACGTTTCAAACCATTTATGGGAATCAACAAATATATACCAACAAAGAATCTAATAGTGTAATAGGATGGACAAGTAATTTATACTACCTAGGCATGGCATGCTCATTTCCCATTAAATACCAAATGTTGAGCACCCACAATATTCACAATAAAGTCTAGGCATACATTCATTTGCAAATCAAATAGTAAAAATCTTTGTAAGGGTCTCAATAACTAGTAGGAAATCACTACCTCCTTGAAGTTCCATTTTTCAAACATGTTATTCATTTTTACAACAACATGCAAGGACATCATCAACAACACCAAATATTATTTATATTCATTCCACAACATTCCATAGGATGTATAGGTATTAATAGTGATATTAGTTCATTATGGAAACAATTATGGGCCTGTAAAACACTATACATGGAAAAAACAAAAAAATTACAAGGCATAAGAATTGATATTATGCTGAAAATATCTGGTACTGATCAAGGTACTTTGTTCGTTTTCTTCAGTACTCCACTCACCCTTATTTCCACAAGACTTACAACTTATTATGTTACCTTTCTTCCTTTGGTTTTGTCCATTCTTCTCCTATTTTCATCTCTTGGACAGGGGTTAGGTTGTCTATCTAGATAAATATCAAGCCTCTCGTCCTAATTTTCACTTTATTGTATGTGTGGTCTTTTCATATTCTTGTCTTACATTGAGATCTTTTTTCACAAATTCGTTAGGTCGTTGTTATCCCATCCTACATGTACAATATTTTGTACTTATTTCTTATCATTTAAAGGCTTAGAAGTTTTGGCTCCAGTTTAATTTTTCTTTTTGTATGAACTTGGTTGCTCAACTTGTTATCTATCTTGAGTACCAAACCATTCATAAGCACAATGTACCAATTTAGAGTTAAGCATGTTTTTCAAAGTCTCACTGACAAGGTGTTAAGCATGTTTTCTTAGTAGTGGTCAAGGATTTCTCCCATGGGAATTGTTCTCAAGCTTTAATATTTTGTTTTTCCCTCTTCCTCTATCATTTGTTCATATGATATTGAGTCTATGAGGCTCACAAATCAAATTTAACTCTCTGTTCTCTTACAAAATTAATGTGCTTTGTGAGGGTCCAAATCAATTGTGTTGTGAGAAATCCACACATGGTCGTTTGACCTAGGGCATGCTTCAATTCATCCTCTCTTTTGAAATTGGATCTGAGTTTATCAAGATAGATTGAATTATAAAGTGGATAATCTCATGGTTCAACTTTTCATGCCCCAAGGATGGGACACCCATATAAGCATTTTCTCATTTGATATGCCATGATGCACATTACTTTTTGTAGCCTTTGTGTTAGCATTATTGACATGTTCTCCAGTTGTTGTTGTTATATGATCACCTTCTTGGGTCGAGAAAGATGGTTGTACGATGGTTGTTTAGATATGTTTATGCCATTCTTTGTAACATGTATGCCCCTTATTATTGTTATATACTCTAAATTTAAGACATGAGACATGGAAGCCCATATATCTCATGACATATGAAACCACAATGCCCAAAGGACCTACAATTCATGAGCCCTGTGAGCTTCCAAGACATGATGGCCAACAAAAGGATGAAAAAAAAAACATAAAAGAGATGTCCTGCATAAATATATGTGTGTATAGCATTTAATTTTTTTTTAGGTTTTCATGTTTTTAAGCACCAAATAAGGTTGGTAAACATTTTTGAGCTATAACATAAAGAAAACTATTTACACACAATTTGTCAACCAAATTTCAGTCATGCTTCCATCCATATATAGCTAGTAGTTTTTTAGATATGTTTGTGCCATTATTTGTAACATGTCTGTACCTTATTATTTCTTCATACTCTAAATTTAAGATGTCTTAAGCGTTGTTATGCTACATTGAACTTGATGTGATATCTAGATGCATAGACCAATTATTCTTACTGTGATCATCAATCTAGTTTCCCCCCTTTATTGACAACTCTTGAATTCCATTTTTTGGCAAGTTTAATGGCATGTCAAAGTCACAGAACTTGAAACCAACAATGACCTAGCAAATCCAAAGTGGAAAAGTCAACTTCTCAACACAAAAATAACTAGGCTTATTAAAAATCAGGGAACATACAATCGAAATATTTAGGCACCATAAACTCCACAAAACTTGTTGACCAAAATAGAGTCTAACAAATTTGAATAAGATTTTTTACTGAGAACATAGTTAAATTGTACTCATATATTTGTAAAGAGTCATGTTTCTATGTGGAATACACATTTTTTTGGGCAACTCTTAATGGAAATGGAAAATGGAAAGCGAACTTGGAAACTTAGCAATAAATCACTTGCTTATTAAATAATCGGGGAAAACACACTAAAAAATCAGGTAACATAAACTCAGAAAAACTTATTGACCAAAACAAAGGCTAGCCAATTTTTAATAGGAGTTTTGACTAAGAATGACATGTGCATTTTTAAGGAGTCACGCTTCTATGTTTTTATATGGGAGATAGAAGTGGAAGTGACCCCTAACGGGTCTGAAATCAAATTCATTTCTTCTTAATATTAATAGCTTGTTTAAGCACTTTGAGACAAAATCAAACAATCAACAACTCTTATCAATTGTCAGAAGCATTAACTATTAGATAAGAGCATCTAAGAAGTCAACAAAAATGTTAGGACTACAACTACAAAAGCATACATAGTAACTTTAAAAAGGATCTATTTCCATCTACAAGCATGTTTCAGATACAAGTAAGAGGTAAGTTTATGGTTTGGTCTTGTAGAATGTTTTTCCTAGTTTTGCAATTCCACGTCCAACTAAAGAGATAAATAACAAATGAATGAAAAATCCCTAATTCGTCTCTTCCTGCTGACAAACAGGAAACAAAAATATACACCCTCTCATGAAAAAATGCAAATGTCCAATTATACCACTCTGTCAATAGATTTAAGGTATCCATCTACCCAAGAGAAAGTGGGTAGAATGTACAAGTATCAATAGTGATATTGTTTCATTATGGAAACAATTATGGGCCTGTAAAAACACTGTACATGGAAAAGACAAAAAAATTACAAGGCATAAGGATCGATATTGTGTTGAAAATATATAGTACTAATCAAGGCACTTTGTTCATGTTCTTTAGTACTCCACTCACCCATTCACATTGTTATTTGGTGAATTCACCCAAGTTAATGACAAAATAACCAAAAATTATGGGGGCACATGACCAGGTTTGGTAATTTGCAAATAGTTAGTGGAACTCATGGGAGGAAAAATTATAGTCGAGAGTGAAGGAGGAAATGGATCCAAGTTTACATTCACTATCAAATGTAAATTTTTATAACATTCCAGTTGTGATGAAAAGTATAAGACTTGAAATTTCCATTTCAACTATGCTCAAGTCAACTAGATTGACATCTGAACCCATTTTGTCTTGCACTAAAGGTGAGTCTATCATAGCATGAAAAGTTGACTTTGTAAGTACACTAGAAAATAATAAAATAAGAGGAAGTGCCAGAATATTGTTAGTCGAGGATACTAAATGAATCTTATGGTTACAATTTCAATGCTTAAGCACCTAGGTTTCATAGCAAAGGTGGTCAAAAATTGAATTGAAGCTTTAGAGACAATAAGGAAGGAAACATATGACCTTATTTTTCTATATATTTGCATGCCATTAATGCACGGATTACAAGTAGCTTATGCCATTTGAAAATTTGAGGAAACATGACAATGACTAGATGGATATTTGTGCAATATGTTCTGAAATCCTCATTACCTATCTCAAGATTCAGGAAACACTTCATTAGGCCTAGTTCATATTAGCACCATGGATTTGTCTCAGTTTCCAAATTTACTCACTTAGTTTATGGGTTATATTAGCTGGAAAGTGTGTTTCAAGGCCGCCATCGATGAACCACACATGGCCAATGAAAGTTGACATGATTTTGGTTGTTTGGAAGAGATATGTATTCACTTTGTTTCCTATTTGGTAATTTTTTCAAATTTTGTTTAGCGTAGCTTGTTGGTTTGTGTTGTCTCATGGGATACATCAATAGACCCTTCAA
>ML796038.1:77056-97404 GCA_009831015.1 Picea engelmannii
TATATCATAACTCATACCATTACCCATCAAACAAACTTGGGTCCATTACCCAAACCTGGGGTCTCCAACTTCTCATGGCCATAACTCTCTAACCGTGAGGAATTATGTGACGTTCCACATACCACCGGAAATTAAATGACAAGCACTATCCATATAGGATATTTTCCCTGACAAAATCACTTTCCTTCATCTCGTTATTCCACAATTAAGCATGGGTTCTCTTACTCCACAAAGCGTCTTCTCGTGAGGGCTTTCACCATAAGGGGACCACTTTGGAGTTCATCCATATTTACTTCTTATCAAGCATGACAAAACAATAATGAGTCATATTTACATCAAACAATATTGGGTCCATTACCCAAGCCTTTGTGCTACGGGGCTTTCTTCAAGGGTTGAAATTAATGAAAACCAACCTTAATCAACATAGAGTGTATTGTGAATGTTTTTCAATCTTGAAATAAGGTTTGGAAATGCACATCTTACACTAAGGAAGTGCAACCTCATCTTCTGATTGACCTTTTCACCTTAGCTGGATTGGATCTATGTAGAGAGAAAGAGTCAACAAATCCTTATCAAGCATTCTCTTCTCTTACAACTACATTTATTTATTTTTTCTCTAGGGCCTATCAACAATGAAGGGATACATCGATTTGTAGATGAATTTTTTTCCGTGGAACCTAGAATGAAAGAAATAGGAGCCATTTCTACAGAATAATTATTTGAGCAATTTCAGGAAGGTTTGGAAAATTCCATCTTCTTTGTAAATGTACCCATTTGTTCTCTTAATTATTTTGAACAATTGAACAATGTTAGATGTATACTGAAAGTCACTATGGAGGAAATGGAAGAATAAGTAACTTCCTCTAGATCCTAACACAAAGCCCTCGATGAATCCTTCAAAGTCCAAGGCAATGGGGCCATGTCTTCAAAATGATATTTTGAGGCTACTGATCTGTATACATTGGCTATATCACTATATACTATTGTAACGTGGAAATTTATCATGCTCAGGTTGTTAAATACATAGAAGTAATGTAATATTGTAACAAATCTATTGAGGCACCTCTAACACCTCTTAAGGGGATTTTACACCCTGTTCATTCAGTGTGCTAATCATCTGGATCAAATGGAGTAAGAAAATAATTTTGTGGGTGATATTAATGCCTTTACTGGTTAATAGGAAGAGATACAAGGATATTGTAGTAGTATGAAGGTCGATATCCTTACAAATGACCCAATGCCAAATTTTAGACATACCCAAAAAAAACTTAGTTACCATCACATTTTTCATGAAATGATATCTCAATAGAGAAAGAGGAGGCAATGATTGCATGTTGTAGTAATTTAAACAAGGTTAAACATTATTATCCATTTCATATTTATCCTAAAATTTCTTAGGGTTAGAAACATTACCGATTTGGATGACAATTTTGGTCTAGGTGGGCTCTTGATCTATCATTGTCGACGCTCTTTGTCTCACTATGGCTCCTTTCACTCTGTCTCTGTGGATCTTTGGTGGGGTCGTTGTGTCTCTTGTCACTCTCTATCCAAGGTTTTGTGTGGGTTCACATGCACAGTCTTTGTCGAGGGTAGGAACTATCTTTGTTGAGGGTTTGCAGGTCAGGTCTCTGTTGCGGGAAATATGTCGTGGGTTTGTGATCTCATTTGTGGGTTTGTTATATGTTATAACATATTTGTTATATATGTTATAACATATATAACCTATATGTTATAACATATAACAAAACCGCGATAGAGAGAAACCTGCGACAGAGAAAATTTTGAATTGCATCCCACTAGATAAAACAGTAAATCCAAATGCCATCTAAAAACATAAACATCAAGGCATGTGACTGGTAAAGGAAGGGAACCTCTAACACATCTATGATTTACAATCTAATGATCAATGGGTCATCAATCCAACATAAGGTTTCTATTATATCACGATTTTCAACTCACATCCAAATGGAATTTAGGTACACCTACAAAAATGGTCCCAAGGGCATTAAAACATAGATAAGAATCATTTCATTCCATTTCCTCACACACATGAATTTTTCAAATCTACAACCTAACACACACCCCCTTGATCTATAAAACAAGTAGTAGTAGTGATCCATAAAACAAGTACACCATGCAATCTTAGAGGATGGGAGAATAACACTATTGACAAGTAAATTATTATTTTTGTGCATTGAAGGTGGAAAGAGGTATTTATTAGGTGTTAGAGAGTGCCTTGAAGGTTGAGAGAACATTTTTAAATCTAATAATAATTGTGGTGGAAACTTAATACTTTCTTAGAATACAATAACATCTCATAATTAATTCAACATTAATTCCACTAAGTAATTTCTAAGAAATAAATCCACATGGTCTAACTACCATTGCTCAAAGTAATCTCTACCCATCACCTCACCGTCTACATACTAATGATTCATAGGTATATTTGAGAGAGTTAACCTCATAATTCACTTGAAAACTATATTTTATATCATATTTAATATACATCATGGTATAAATAATCTAGCTAAGAAAAATACATTGATACTATTATAAGTAGCCTAGGAGGAACTGTGCAAAATAGTAGCATTGGATTTTTTCCAAATCTCCTAAAATAGTTCCAAACTACTGGAAAATGTTGCACAATAAAATCTCCTAGGATGTGTGAGACTTTCTCCATGTCCCCTATATGTTTTCCTCCAAAAATGTGGATGTATGGGAGACATCCCCCAATGGTTTCGTGGACATATGAATGCCCCCTATCCAAACTAGTGCCCACGTGGCACTAGTTTTCTGAGTAAAATATTCACACACAATATCAACCTTCGGATAATGACAATTATAATAATCTATGTAGGGTTATGTGGTATATTTTTATAACTGGGGACAATCAAAATAATTAAAAATCCAATTATGACTTGAAAGTAGAAATTGTGCATATCATCCTGAACATAAAATAACATATATAAAAGAGGAAATCTAAGTCGGTATAAAAAATAGCAAAGTGCCTAGTTTTTTCCTCCAATGATGACACATTCAAACACGAATAAATATGGAAAATTTAATTGTTAGAGAAACAAAGAAAATGAATCCCTAAAATATAACTAATTCCCATTTTATCTAAGACACATTCTAATTGAATCATGCATATCATACCAAAATGTGAGATAGATGGGAGTTATATCTCTTTCGCTCTCCTAATAACTAGGTGGTAGTGTTAACAAGGTCTCCAATAACAATACTTGAAATAATCACAAAGGAATCATCTTCTACCTTTGGTATTGCAACTTGTTTTGATTGTTTGACATATTGCCTTCCATACCCTTATAGTAATAGAGTAGAAGGCATGATCTATTTCCATCACAATAAGGTATTTCTATCCACCAATGTTTTCCCATGGATCAAAAATATAAGTACAGTTTTACTATTGAAACAATTTTTAAATCTATAGTGAATGAAATGTATTGAATATAATACAAATTGATTGAAGTGATAATACAAATATATTTGTATCACACATGAATATAAGTCATAAATATTTCATTAAAAAGTGTATGTATGGTTGGAGCCCATATTCCAAAATTGCATATATATATATATATATATATATATATATATATATATATATATATATATATCATGTGCACATTAATAATTAGGTTTCATTCTCAAAGAATAAAATGGATAAAGGAAGAATCCAATAACCCTTGCTTCCTTGCTAATGCCATATGAATCTCAAAAGTTAATATTCCTCTTGTTTTTTCCTAATTTAGATTGATCCTAATGCCTAGGATTAGAGTTCAACTACACAAAATACAAGTCAAATAAAAATATATATGATTTATTTCCCCAGTTTATGTGTTAGAAAAAAAGTACTACTCAATAATTTATAACAAAAACTCACTACATCCAAGTGGGCTACATGTTCCTATGGTGTTCTCTTCCAAGAATTCCTCTCTACAATTGTACAATGTAAAATTTATAGACAATCATGTAGTTCAACCAATTATGAATGCATAAATGGAATTCAACACTTATCCATTAATGGGTTCATCTACTATTCACCTCATCACAAAAAGATATTGCAAGCTAGGATATTGGCATCCTTGATGAGGAGACATAGCCATTGGTACAACATTGTAGTTGGAGGAAACAATAGTGGATGTGACTATAGTGGGTATAGTGGTAAGTCAAATTTCAGTGCATACAAGCACAAACTGAAAACATTTCAATGTTGGACCTATTCATAGGTCACTCTACACAAGGTCAAATTAAAGAATAATTTCCACTAATTACAACCTTGTAATGGTGCCAATATGTGTACACATAGGCCAAATATTTCATTTATAGGGCCTATGTGGTGGTTTTAGACCATGTGCATGGTTTGGGAGTCCTAAACACATATTGTATGCCTTAATACATTTATAGTTCCTCCTCATACCGTGTCGATGACTTGGAGAAGCATAGTTTGAAAACATTAAATGCTGGCCCCTTTCACTAGTCATTGCTTTTGGAAAGTTTTGACGAAGATGATATAGGAACGACGACCATTTTCATTGAAATGGCCTCGTCGCAATACAATGATAATGATGATGAAAAATATGATGATGGATAATTTCATCTCCTTCACAGTTATGTTGTAATTTTGTCGTTTTATTGTTGAATTCTTTGTGTGAGTTGTATTTGAGTCTCAAAACCCTCCCATACCATCAACACATGCATCTACTATAACCATGTCAAATTTTAGTGCATACAAGCACAAACTGAAAATTTTTCAATGTTGGCCCCATTCACAGGTCAATTTGCATAGGGTCAAATTAAACAATAATTTCCACTAGTTAAAACCTTGTAATGGTGCCATTATGAGTACACATAGGTCAAATATTTCATTTATAGGGAGTATGTGGTGGTTTTAGACCCTATGCATGGTCTGGGAGTCCTAAAAGCATATTGTATGACTTAAGACATTTATAGTTCCTCCTCATACCATGTCCATGGCTTGGAGAAACATAGCTTAAAAAAATTCAATTCTGGCCCCTTTCATTGGTCGTTGTTTCTGGAAAGTTCTGATAAAGATGCTATAGGAACGATGGACATGTTCATTGAAACGACCT
Source organism: Picea engelmannii (assembly GCA_009831015.1). NCBI lineage: Eukaryota > Viridiplantae > Streptophyta > Pinopsida > Pinales > Pinaceae > Picea > Picea engelmannii. Next base: position 82,171 of record ML796038.1, read on the forward strand.
CATTGTAATATGGTGATAACAATGACGACACATACAATGATGGATAATTTCATCTCTTTCATAGTTAGGTTCTATTTTTTTCATTTGATTGTTGAATTCTTTGTGTGAGTCATATTTGAGTCTCGAAACCATCGTATACCATCAACACATGCATCTACTATAGCCATGTCAAAGTTCAGTGCATACAAGCACAAACTGAAAATTTTTCAATGTTGGCCCTATTCACAGGTCACTTTGCGCAGGGTCAAATCAATAATTTCCACTAATTGGTAATTAATGGACAACCTTGAAAATTGTTAGAGGAACCAAGTTAAAATTGGATATGACGGTATAAACCTGAATGAGCTTCTATTGGTTTCAAGAATACTATATTCTCTAATGAACAAGGCCAACCACATGAAGGTGGAAGCTTATATGGCCCCTCGCTCCCCCCCTCCCCCCCCCTCACATCACTCTCAATTCCCCAATACCCAATTTATCTACTATAAAATATTTGAAAGCAACATAGTAAGAATCAAGCATAGAAACTAAGAAAACAAAATTTTAAGGTAAATGATAGAGAACAATTCAACTAAAAACATATAAATACATAACTTGTGCATTTCAACATTTTGGATATCATTAATATTCTTCTTCATCCAACTCGACATCTGTATCATCCAGTTCAAAATTGATGTTGAAAGGATTGTCCATATAAGCATCATCATCAATGTCATAATTTCCAATCATATCATCATCTATATCATCATCATGAACATTGTATCCTACATTTGGTTCAACTTCTTCAAGTTCTTGATCTAAATATCGTTGATATCATCTTCATCCATAGAATTGTCTAAAACATCTCCTTGAACTTCTACGAAGTCTTCGTCTAACACATGAACTAAATGCTCCTCTACATCATCTTCTTCCGCTACATTATACTTTACCAACCTTCCTCTTGGATCATATCTAACAACATATGGCCAACCCCCTCTACCTGGAACCTTTGAGTAAAACACTTGTTCGCATTGGCTTGGAAGAACATAGGGCTCTGATCCTGGTTCATCATTCCTTGTATTAACCATGGTAATATGTTTGCATGTTGATTAACAATTCTATTGGGATCACGCTCATTTATTCATAGCATGTACCATTTGACATTGAACATAACTAATTTGAAGGATTTAAAGTCACACTCAAGTATATCATCCAAAAACCCATTGTATATATTTTCAGAGACTTCTAGATGTCTGTCACTTCTAGAGGAAATAATAGGTGCTCCCCTTCAAATTTGTTGATGGAGTTGACATCCCAAATGCGATCCACATTAATACTTGCAACTATTTTAGGAAGATATTGAGTAATGTAAGTCATGGCTTGATATACCATATATCCCTCTACCATAGAACCCTTAGGACATGCTCTTTGTCTAACCAAATCCTTCAATGATTTAAAGTTCCTCACAATCATCCACATTGACCTTGTGTGTACAGGTCCACACTTTTCAATATCCTCAACTTGGTGTACGTGGTAGTGTTCTTGTGCATTGAAAAATGTTGGAGGTAGATACTTTTACATTTCACACATTAGACGAGCAATTTGTAACCTCCAATACTTTATAACTTCTTTATAGATTTATTTAGATGACAACCATCTACAAATGATGCAAGCAAATCACAAGTTTCAACAAAAACATATATAGTACTACATTAAAAGTAAAACACATGCAATCAAATGTAAGTTGTACAACAAATTGAACAAATTAATCTTTGCATATAATCCCCACTTACCTCATGTATTTTCCAAGATCATATATAATTTGTTTGGAATTATTGTCGGAATTATTGTCAAAGTTGTCTGGGAGAGATAGAGGTAAAACATATTGTAACATAAAAAAATAATCATTATTTATTCCCAAATTAGTAGAAAAAAAACACTAACAAGATGTTTCAAAAATATAGAAATATATATGCCAAAATAATTACCTTAATCAAGGTATGCCAATCATGAGTTTTTACCCCACCTAATTCACCTTTCTTTGTTAGGATATTCTTTATGTTTGAAGAAAATCCAGTGGGAATTTTTTTTTTCAATAACCTGTTTTACATCCTTGCTTTGTTGCTCTATAAATAACCGTGGAAGGGCGCTTATATTTTGGTCACCTGCACCACTACTTGAATGAATCACACTTTGCATTGTATGATTGGCCTCCTTAATGTTATTACAAATCTTGACAATTTTTTCTTTGTCACTCCTTCCATCTAAGATTCACCATAATGTTTCTGTTACATTCTTCCCAGTATGAATTGTATTAAACAAATGAACAATTTCTAGGTACTCATAGTAGGGGATCCTACTGAATTGTATGGGATAACTTTTCATTCCTCGTGGAATCACCCCATTATTAATTCCTTCATGACGACCTTCAAGGTGAAGCATATAAATTAAAAATATTACAAGAATACTTGTCAATTAGTACAATGAACAAATTGCAATAAAAATATAAAATATTCCAAGCATTTCATGTATGATACATAGACGATTTGATCCATACCTTGATGATTTATATTATATTGCAACTACCATAGATGATGTGTCATTTTCCGTGGTTTTAATCTAGCCTCTTCTTTCCCATTGAAAATATGTTTCTCGGTATTTCGATACCTTTGGCTCTTAGAGAGGAAGTGCCTATACTTATCAAACACATCCTTTCCTAAACTTCTTGAACAACAAGATTTCATCTTAGGACCACAAAATGGACAAGGAAATTTACCCTTTGTTTGAAGACCTGCAAGAGATGGATTAAATTTTATATCAATTATTCGAAGTATATTTAATGAAGGGATTATTTAAAAAACATGCAACATGATATGAACCTCATAAAATTAAACACTATTAAAGTGCAGTGTAACATTATAAGATACCACATAAATGTGTTAGCCCTGAAGTATCGTGAATTGTCCATACAAGCATTGCATGGAATTTAAATTATGTTTGTGTACCTACTGGTATACATATATCATACATAGTGTCGCCCTTACATAACTCTAGTAACTCATTGATAATAGGCTTGATATATACATCCATATCTTTGAAATGGTAATTACCTAATTGATTGAACATATAGTAGATAATTACTACATATATGAGTAATTAAAAAAATATCAAACATAATTATACGACATAATTGAACATAAATGATTAAACAAAAAAATATAAGACATAATTATGAAACAAACAAGACAAAAGAGACATGACCATGTTAAAAAAAAGTATTCTAAACAAATACCTGGAACAATCATTTCCAACATTATGTGCTCCCTGTTTATTGACTTCCATGGAGGAATTCCATTGTTGATAATAGAAACTGGTCACACCGAGTAAGTAGATCTGAGCTCTCCAAATGGATTGACACCGTCAACTACGAATTAAAGCCTAATATTGTGAGGTTAATCTTTAAAATGTGGCCATATTTCCTCTATCTTCTTAAATTGACGTAGACCCCTCCCTAGACCCGCAGGTTGGGGTCTGCATAGGATCTTTTCCTTTCGGCCCCTGAGAGCTCAATTGGCTCTTTTATTTCCCTTTCGGGAAATCAACACCCACAACTAACCTTGAGGAAACTTCTCTTTTATTTTGGGATACCAAATTTCACGAATCTCGTGATCGAGCATCTTACCTCTTCGATCTCTGAAACTCGAATTAACGATTTGCCAAAATACAAGTGTCTTGGCCTCCCACTTCTCTTTGCGATTTCGGGGTTTCAACCACCGAAATACACTTGTACTATGTCCTCAGGGCTCTCGAACCTCCGAACTCTGAAATGCCGAAATGATGTCTTCTGAAATCCTTTCAGACTTTCACATACCAGGTTTTCCTCTTTACTATATTGGTTCTCCCTTCGATAGGACTTCCGGTATACCGAATCCCGAAATGTTGAAACGCTAAGGTTTTGCTTCCCAGGGGATCAACAACTATGGACCTTTCCTCGATCCAACGGTCAACGCAATTTTGCATACCGAGAGTTTGATACGTCAAGCTCGAACCCTATGTCCTCTCCACCTTCCAGTCTCTGAAGTCCTGAAACTTTGAAATCCTCTTGTTGCGACTTCTGATTTTGGGTATTCTCCCCTGCTGTGTCCTGATCTCTCTCCCTCGAGACTTCCGAAACCCCAAACTCCGAAGTTATAAAAACTTAAGTTGCTTCCACACACGAAAACCTCCTTTTTGGGTTTCGGAGATTTGATCAGCCAAGGATTTTGGCTTACACTTTGGATTTTCGAACCCCGAAATGTTGAAATGATCTATCGTCCCAATAAGTAAAGATTAATGGCCCTTATCCGCCTTGCAACTCTAGTATATCCTATGGTTCTCGCTATTTCGGGAATCTCCCTTAGAGAATTCTGACCTTTCAATCTCTCTCCAAAGAACCTTTTGGCTCAACCAGACCTGCGATCCTTTTCCTGAATTTGGCCTCTGCACGGTGACCAAAAATCCTCTTCTGCTCTTCAACACTTAGAATGTGCTGGCCCTCCTGAGCTTCCTTTCACAACTCAAGTCTCCTAAAAGACTTCTGCATGCACTCCTTGCGACACTTCTTCAAATATTCCTAAATATTTGAATCTCTTGACTCTATGCAACTCTACAACAGTAGTCCTTCAATCTCTCAACCTTAGTCTATGTGTTCTAAAGTCTCAACCAACCTGTGCAAACCTTGCACGACTTCTGTGCTTGTTTTTAACTTTAGTTGAAATGAGAACAATAGTACCCCTCCTGAGCTTTCAGAGATAAAATCTGAATTCATCAACGCACTCCTTGTGGACGCTTCACTGCACTCCTTGTAGGAACTTTGACTCAAGAAGACAAACAATTGAAACTCATTTCCTTAATCTCTCAAACTTCAAACACTAAATAATAAATCATACATACACAGCATAAAAGAAAATGTACAACAGAAAGAGTAAAACAACCATGAGAATAACATTCAACATGTATACACAGAAAGTATTAGAACACCATGAGTCTGAATCAAAGCTTCATATATATTAATTTCAGAACTTTTGTACATGGGTTCTTCTACACAACTCTCTACTTCTTTTAAATATCTATGCTCTATGATATTCTTGATAATGTTACAATGATACAAGATGAGGGTGTCTATAGTCGGTTTTCCCTCCAGCTCCTAAAACTGTCTAATCTAGAATTTAAATCTACCTACTTTCATTAACTATGCATAAATTCCTTTTCATCCTACAGATGAGAGAGAATCACTGAAGATCTATTTACAATATGGTAGTAAGCCCTTCTTAACTATTACATTAAAGTCTGCGCATCCAAACTTTCAAAATATTGCAAACAATTTTGACATGTGCCAAAAATGTGATGGTGTTTGTCCCACGCTCGCTTGCTGCTAGCGACGCTCCTGCATCATACTCCCTCACTTAAAAAATTTCATGGACTCTTGTTCATGATCTCTTGTACGGTCTGTCCATGCTTCTGAATTTCTGTTTCATTCTCCCAGCTAGCATATTCAACTGGATGTCCCTTCCACTTGACTAAGTATTCAAAATACTCTTTTCTCCTGGTCCTCTTTCTGACTCTCTTGTCAAGTATATTCTCCATTTGTGGCTTTTCAACTACAGGCATTTGTTTAGCCCACTAAACTTTTGTCTGTTCACTATCTTCTCCTGCTTCTTCATATTTGTAAGGGTACAAATCTGAGATATTGAATATCGGTGAAATTTCGACCCCATCAGGTAATTCAATCTCGTATGCATTTGCCCCAAATTTCCTTATGATCCTGCATGGTCCAATCTTTTTCATTTTCAATTTGTTATACGTTCCCCTTAGGAACCTTTCCTTTCTCAAGTGTGCAAGAATCAAATAACCAACTTCGAACTGAAGTTGTCACCTATGTTGATCTGCTCTGCGCTTATACTCCTGGCTTGAATTCTGCAATCGCTCCTTCACTTGGTTGTGAAGTTCCTTCATTGCCTCTGCAAAATCTTCTGCACTAGCACTTCTAGTTTCATTCTGTTCTAAATATTTCAATTCAGAGACTCCCCTTGGTTGTATTCCATAAACAATCTAAAATGGACTCTGCCCTGTGCTTCTATTGATCGAATCATTATAATCAAATTCCACCTGTAGCAGAATGTGATCCCACTGACTGTGGTGTTCAGTCACTAGGCTCCTTAGTAAATCTCCCAAGCTTTTGTTTACAACTTTTGTTTTCCCATCCATATGAGGATGATATGCTGAGCTAAATGAAAATTTTGTTCCCAGCTTCTTCCATAAATTCCTCCAGAAATGTCCCACAAACTTAGTGTCTCGATCTGAAACTATGCTCCTTGGTAAGCCGTGAAGTCTGACGACTTCTTTGAAAAATAGGTTCGTGATATGAGTCGCGTCACTGGTTTTCTAACATGGTATAAAGTGTTCCATTTTAGAAAATTTGTCTACCACCACAAAGATTGAATCAAACCCTCTTTGTGTTCTAGGCAGCCCTAATATAAAATCCATGCTCACTGCATCCCACGGTATTTCAAGTATGGGTAATGGCTGATATAACCCTGTGTTCTGTTTTCTTCTTTTTGTGTGCTGACAAATTCTGCATCTGTCCATGAATCTTTTGACATCTGTCCTCATCCCTGGCCAAAAATATGAGCCATTTAATTTTGAGAATGTTTTATCATGACCGAAATGTCCGGCCAATCCTCCACTGTGCTTTTCTTTCAATAGATTTTCCCTCATGGAGCATTTTGGAATACACAGTTGATTGCCTCTGAATAGTAATCCATCCTGGATCATATATTCAGTCCATTGACTTCTGTCCCTGAGAATTGGATTCTCAGATGCCTCATACGCCTCTTTGAAATATGGATCATTTCTGTACATGTCCTTGAGATTATCAAAACCTAAAGTTTTGACTCTAAATTCCTGCATCAACAAACATTTCTTGCTCAAAGCATCAACAACTTTGTTAGCAGTTCCAGAAATATGTTTAATTACAAAAGTAAAATTCTGCATGTATTCAACCCATTTTGCATGTTTTTGGTTCAATTTATCCTATTGAGTCACGAATTGTAAGGCATGATTATCACTGTACAAAACGAACTCTTTAGGAACAAAATAGTGCCTCCACTTCTTCAGTGCCTATATGACCGCACAAAATTCTTTATCATACGTGGAGTACTTCACTTTCTCTTCATTCAATTTCTCACTGAAGTACGTGATTGGTCTATCATCTTGGCTTAAGACTGCTCCTATGGAAAATCCGCTAGCATCACATTTGACCTGAAATGTCTTGTTGAAATCTGGCAACACCAAAATTGGCTATTTAGTAATTTTCTTTTTCAACAAATTGAAACTTTTCTCTGCTTCTTCTGTCCAGTGAAAAGATTTATGTCTTTTCTTCACTGTGTCCATCATCGGTGTGCTAATTCCACTGAAATTTCTAATAAATTTTCTGTAGAAACTAGCCAATCCATGAAAGCTTCTAACTTCAAATATTCTCTTTGGGGATGGCCAATTCTTAATCACCTCCACTTTATCTGGATCCATTTTCAACTTATCTTCCGAAATAACAAACCCCAAATAAATGAGCTCTGTCTTCATGAATGATGATTTCTTCATATTTATCAGCAACTTCTCTTGCTGCAATTTCTTCATCACTATAGCCAAATGCTTCAAGTGCTTTGTTTCTATTCTACCAAAAATCAGTATATTGTCAAGATATACAATGATGAATTTTCCAATGAACTCCTTCATGACTTCATTCATCAATCTCATGAAAGTACTTGGTGCATTTGTTAAGCCAAATGGAATAACAAGCCATTCATATAGTCCCTCATTGGTCTTGAAGGCTGTCTTCCATCAATCTTCGGATTTGATGATATCCACTTTTCAAATCAATCTTCGAAAAAAAAAATTCTCCACTCAAGAAATCCATCAAATCATCCATCCTTGGTAATGGAAATCTATATCTGATGGTAATCTTGTTAATTGCTCTTGAGTCTGTACACATTCTCCAGCCTCCATCTTTCTTTGGACTAAACACTGTCGAAACAACACATGGACTCAAGCTTTCTCTAACCAATCCTTTGTCCATTAAATCCTGGACCTGTCTCTTGACCTCTTCATTCTCCCATGGCATCAATCTGTAGGCTGCTTTGTTTGGTAAACTAGCTCCAGGTATGAGATCAATATGATGAATCACACTTCTGATCGGTGGCAATGAACAAGGTAGTTCGTCCATGACTATATCAACAAACTCCCCCAGCAACTCCTGGATTTCTTCGGGTAAATCATCCACCCTTGTACTGGTTAAAACAATCTGAGGTTTCCTCACCACGATGAATTGTGTTTCTTCCTTCTTCTTAACCTCCTTAAGAAGTTCCTTCCCAGTCATGAGAAGTATAGTGTTGCTTACCCTTGTTGTCACTTCTTTATCCTTAATTGGCAACAACATGTGAGTTCTTCCATTCTTCTCCAGGGTGTATGTATTCTTTCTCCCATCATGAATCACATTCCTATCATATTTCCACGGTCTACCCAACAATAGATGACAAACATCCATGGGAATGACATCACATAGTATTTCATCCTTATATCCTCCTATTTTAATCTCAACTAAACATTGTTTAGTGACATTTACCTGATGTCCTTTTTGTAGCCACGAAACTCTGTATGGGCTTGGATGTTCCATAGTCTCCAGCTCCAATGTTTCTACCATCTCTGTAAAAACGAGATTGTCTGTGCTACCACTGTCCATGATGACCTTGCATACCCTGTCCATGATGACCTTGCATACCCTATCTTTGGTCTTGCAAGCAGTCCGAAAATTTTTGTTCCTTTGGACTGGATTTTCTACCTCCTTCTCTGGCATTAAGAGAACTTTTCTCATCATCACTGATCTTCCACCTTCAACATCTTCTGCCTCAACATTTCGTCTTTGTGCTTCGGCAATGTGAGTTTCACCTCCTTCTTTCTTCTTATCTGGACATTCATAATATTTGTGTCCATTCTTTCCACATGTGAAGCATCTTACTACTCCACCTTTGCCTCTTCCTCTTCCTCTAGCGCGAGGAAAAGTGTTGTTATCAACATATTGTCCTCTCTGTGTGCTTCCACCTCTCTTAGTTTGAGTTTTCTTCCACTCTTCTTTAGGCTTTTAGTTCCTATCTTGGACAATTGTTTTGCCTCTGGCTTGACTTCTGCCTCACCCTCTTTGACTTTGCTTTTTTCTCAGCTTCTCTTCAGCCTTCAGAGCCATCTGATAAGCATCTTCCATCGTTTGGATGGTCATCATGCTCATCTCATCTTGGATGTCATATCTCATACCATTCATATATCTGGCAACCTTTTCATCATCACTTTCACGATGACCTTCCCTGATGTTTAGTTTATAGAATTATTCAGTGTACTCCTTTAATGACATCAACTTCTGTCTCAAATTTTGCATTCTCTGAAATAGAGTAATTTGATAATCCTTGGGTATGAATTTTTCTTTCATCTTCACAACCATTCTATCCCAACTCTTGATTTTTTGCTTGCCTTTGCAATGTCTGTCAACTTGCAGTTCATCCCACCATAATGCTACATGCCCTTTAAGTCTTGTGACAACATGTTTGACCTTCTTGTATTCCTTGACATCTTCATAGTCAAAATACTTATCCAGAGATCTAATCCAGTCTAGAAGCTCTTCAACATCTAGGTTTCCCTCATATACTGGGATATCCATTTTTTCCCTGGCACCTATCCTTGCAACAAACCTGAATAGACGTTCCTCTACTGCAACTTCTTCTCCTTCATGTCCAACTTCATTTTCACTTTTAGACTCACTGATATCTCCATCACCAACTATGCGCCTTTGTGCTATTTCCATGGCATCAATCCTAGCATGCATTTCATGCATCTCTCTTGTCCCTGGCGAATCAGGTAATTGCCTACCCCTTCTTCTTGGCATTTCCCTTTCCTCTGGTGGATCGAGTGTTTTCCTGTCTCTTCTTCTTCGCGGCATGGTTGTAAATATTTCTCGCACCCTCTATCTGCAATATAAAAATAGAGAAGGGATTTGATACCACAACTGATGTGTATCAGAGTACTCCTTTTCCCTAGCTTACTCTGCCTGAACTATACAGACAAAATCAAGCTCCGATACCACAACTGACGCAGACCCCTCCCCATACCCGGAGGTTGGGGTCCGCACAGGATCTTTTCCTATCGGCCCCTGAGAGCTCAATTGGCTCTTTTATTTCCCTTTCAGGAAATCAACACCCACAACTAACCTTGAGGAAACTCCTCTTTTATTTTGGGATACCAGATTTCGTGATTTTGTGAATCCCGTGGTTGAGCATCTTACCTCTTCGACCTCCGAAACTCGAATTAATGATTTGCTGAAATAAAATTTTCTCGGCCTCCCACTTCTCTTTGCAATTTCAGGGTTTCAACCACTGAAATACGCTTTTACTATGTCCTTGGCGCTCTCGAACCTCCGAACTCCGAAATGCCAAAATGACGTCTTCTGAAATCCTTTCGGACTTTTGCATACCGGGTTCTCCTCTTTACTATATCGGTTCTCCCTTCGATAGGAATTCCGGTATACTGAATCCTGAAATGTCGAAACGCTAAGGTTATGCTTCCCAGGGGATCAACGACTGTGGAACTTTCTTCGATCTGACGGTCAGTGCAATTTCGCGTACTGGGAGTTCGATACGTCAAGCTCGAACCCTATGTCCTCTCCACCTTCTGGTCTTCGAAGTCCCGAAATGCCGAAATCCTCTTGTCGCAACTTCTAATTTTGGGTTTTATCCCCTGTTGTGTCATGATCTCTCTCCCTCGAGACTTCTGAAACCCCGAACTCTGAAGTTCTGAAAACTTAACTTGCTTTCACACATGAAAACCTCCTTTTCGCGTTTCAGGGATTTGATCAGCCAAGGATTTTGGCTTAGACTTCGGATTTTTAAACCCCAAAATGACGAAATGATCTAACGTCCCAATAAGTCAAGATCAATGGCCCTTATCCACCTTGCAGCTCCTGTAGATCCTACGGTTCTCACTATTTCGATAATCTCCCTCAGAGAATTCTGACCTTCCAATCTCTCTCCAAAGAACCTTCTGGCTCAACCAGACCTGCGATCCTTTTCCTGAATTTGGCCTCTGCATGGTGACCAAAACTCCTCTTCTACTCTTCAACACTTAGAAAGTGTTGGCCCTTCTAAGCTTCCTTTCACAACTCAAGTCTCCTAAAATACTTCTGCACACACTCCTTGCGGCACTTCTTCAAATATTCCTAAATATTTGAATCTCTTGACTCTATGCAACTCTGCAACATCAGTCCTTCAATATCTCAACCTTAGTCTATGTGTTCTAAGGTCTCAACCAGCCTACGCACACCTTGCATGGATTTTGTGCTTGTTTTGCACTTCATTTGAAATGAGAAAAACGGTACCCCTCCTGAGCTTTCAGAGATAAATTCTGAATTCGTCAATGCACTCCTTGCGGACGCTTCACTGGACTCCTTGCAGGAACTCTGACTCAAGAAGAGAAACAATTAAAACTCATTTCCTTACTCTCTCAGACTTCAAACACTAAATAAGAAATCATACATACATAGCATAAACGCAAATGTACAACAGAAAGAGTAAAACAACCATGAGCATAACATTCAACATGTATACACAGAAAGTATTAGAACACCATGAGTCTGAATCAAAGCTTCATATATATTAATTTCAGAACTTTTGTACATGGGTTCTTCTACACAGCTCTTCGCTTCTTTTAAATCTCTATGCTCTATGATATTCTTGATAATGTTACAATGATACAGGATGAGGGTGTCTATAGTTGGTTTTCCCTCCAACTCCTAAAACTGTCTAATCTAGAATTTAAATCTACCTACTTTCATTAACTATGCATAAATTCCTTTTCATCCTACAAATGAGAGCGGATCACTCAAGATCTGTTTACAATATGGAAGTACGCCCTTCTTAACTATTACATTAAAGTCTGTGCATCCAAACTTTCAAAATATTGCAAACAATTTTGACATGTGCCAAAAATGTGATGGCGTTTGTCCCACGCTCGCTTGCTGCTGACGATGCTCCTGCATCATAAATGCAAATCAATCCTTGTTTTGAAGCCTTCATAAAGAGGTTGACTTGATTTCTCAAGTACATGTATATAAAAAACACCATCAAGCTAGTTGTTGTCATCATCCATTCCAACATTATTAAATGTCTCTTGGATCAATATTATTGTCCCATATTCTTTATTTGTTTTATTAGCATCATCATATTCTTCCATAATATCATTAACTTGATATTCAATATTTACTCCATGTTCCTAAACATGCACTTGTACAACCACATCTTCCTCCATGGGAAGTGCCCTAGGGTATCATTCCTTTATAATTACAAACAATCAGTTAATATTAGTGTATATAACAAATATTAAAACAATGCAAATGTTTACAAATATAATATAGGAAAACAAAGACAACAAATACAAAGACAAAGGAAGCTTAGGTGAGAGCGAGAAACAAAGACAACAAATCAATGAAGAATCTCGTGAAATTTATCAAGATGTTTATGAATATGTTGAAAACATGTAGGAGAAATGATACTTTTCTTGACATGTAGAAAGAGATACACTTTGTGAGATATATAGTCACAATGACCAACAAAAACAACCTATTCTTATTTCTTCTTCATGATTATGTCATATTATTCCTTGATTTCACTTGGTGACCACAACTTTTAAGTTGATGGAAACTTTCCCACAACTTGGAGACCACAATTTATAAGGGGTTGAGATGTTATATATCCATTTGATCCCTAACCCTTAATCCACCCCTAACCTATAAACCATTAACCCCTAACACTTTAATCTCTATCTCCTAACCCCTCATACCCTATCCCCCTAATCCTTAACACCTTAACCCCATTCCCCCTAAGTCCTTAAACCCTTAACCCCTAAGTCCTTAACACCTAACCCCTAAACCCTTCAATCCTAAACCCTTAACCAATAACCCCTTACCCCCTAAGCCCCTAAACTATTAATCCCTAACCTGACCAAACCCCTTAATCCCTAACCCTAAACCTCTAACCCCTACTCCCTAAAACCCCATTAACCTTTAAATCCCCTAGGACCTAACGCCCCTAAACCTTCCTTAAACCCTAACCTATCAACACCTAACCCCTTAACCACCGATCCGTAATCTGGACTTATTAACCCTTAAACCAATAAAATATTAACCCCTAACCCCTTACACCCTGTACCCCTAAACCACTAAACCATACCCTAAAGCCTAATTAAAATCTACATCTTATGTATACTTATTCTCTTCTTAACTTACACTCAATTTGTTGTGTACACGGAACATATCCATAAATAAAAAAGAATAAATTATTTTTATTCTACATTTAACATATAAACGTTTACAAAAATAATCTGCAATATAAAGACATATAATGAATAACTTACCAAGGGACGATATTCATGCTAGGCCTTCAAGGTGTCCATACTCTCTACAATGTCTTTTAGATGTTTTTATTAAAAGTCTCCTTCTATTATAGCCCCTACATATTTTACAAGGGAAATAACATTTTTGATAACCCAAATCCTCCAATGCAAATCTCACGTCTCCTTGTCCTCTGAGAGGAATGTTATGTGACATTTTTCCTTACCAAACTTTCTGTACTGATGATTATCTTGAAAAAACAACCTCATTAGTTTAACTATTTGTAATGCAATTAAAAAAATACACAAATTTTTTATTCTGACCTTAAAACATCCTTTATAACCTCTGCAAACCGTTGCTAGTATAACAACAACATAGAATGTCTCTAATATTCTAACTTGTTTAATTATATATCACTTTTTCATCGGACTTCCAATGATTGTTGAACAGAGAGATGTTGTTTAACGAACAAAAATATTGACTTCGTCAGATAAAGTCTCTTTTGTTGGATATTCGACAAACATCGGGGATTTAAAAAAAATACAAAAAATGCAAGTAAAACAATGAAAATAACCCTATGCTAATTTTTTAATCTCTAAGACCAAATTCGTCGATGAAGGAAAAAATAATTATGATTGTATTTCCAATTCAAATTATTAGTGGAGGATAATAATGATAGCAAGAATATATATGTTATAAAGTTGATTAATAAAAAATAGCCAAATAAAAAGTCATGAAACTTGATATAGCACAATTCACATATGGAATCTCCTTTTTGTTGGGACCAATGCTCGATGCATTTCCTGTGAGCATACTGTGGAGAAAAAAAAACACATGTTTTGGATCAACATGTTAATTATAAAATACATACTTGACACCCATAAACCATTCATTTAGCAACGATGAAAAAATATAAACCACCCTTATCTATCCCCCTCAACCCTGTACCTTCAAGGTGCAAGAACATGAACATGAAATCTCTATATTTCCTTTACTATCCTCTTCCTAAAAAATATGACATTCAGCCAATGTGGCATATTCACTTTCCAATATCAAAAGAGGAATTAACAATTCTGCAAATACTTCTCAAACAAAGCGTCGATAGTTGTCAACACAACCGATATTAACTCCCTTATTGAACAATAAAATATGGTGAATCATATTCATATATATAGTCACAACCAACAAAAACAACCTATTCTTATTTGAGAGTGTAAATTTCCACCCGGTGCTTGGCCCAAGTGTTTACAAAATTCCCTGTTCATGTGGGAAGTATTACATAGGTCAAACTGGTAGAAGCTTTAAAGCTAAGATTAAAGAGCATATCGCTGATACCACTCATAACCGAACCTCCAAATAAGATATCGCTGAACACTCTTACAATTCTAAGAACCTCATTTGCTTTGACCAAACCAAAATATTATCTTTTGCCCCTCATTAATCCTCCTGTCTCTTTACAGAAGCCATTGAAATTGAAAAAATTCCCAATAAATGTAATCCTGAGGATGGATACAAGCTTATCCAATCTTGGAAGCCCACCATTCACCACCTTGACCATTAAGCTCCTTCCCTCTTTTTTCATGTTCTCCACCCCCTCTTTACCTCTTCTGAGACGATCCCTCGTCCTTCCCCTCGTTTCCTCTCCCCCACCCCCTCTCTCCTCCCTCTTGTCCTTTTGTTTCCCCTTCCTTTGGTTCGTACATCAACCTTCTTCTGTTATCCCATTTTATTTTACTTTGTCTCCATTTTAATGAAATCCTCTTGATTTTTATGCATTCTCATCTTACCCC
>ML796038.1:103248-120259 GCA_009831015.1 Picea engelmannii
TGTGTCCTACTTGATCACATCTCCAACACCTCATGGTGTTATAAAATCTTCCATTATATCTCCTTTCATAAGATCTACATTCAAAATCTTTGTGACCATATCCATTACATGAATAACAATGCCCATGAAAAATACTTTCATACATTTGCTTTGGTGTCCCAAGAATAACTTCTTGATGTCTTCCTTGCTTTGTTCTTTTGAAATTTTCTTTGCCTTGTGTAGATGGTTGATTTGCAACATTGTCTTCCTTCTTTGATGGATTTACCTCATGCTTCTTTGAGGTGATTTCTTTAGCATGTGTATCTTCTCCTTTGTATCCAAGACCTGATTTATTATATGGTGATCTTTGACTTTCTAAGATCTCATCCAATGTTAGTGAGATATTCAAGAATTTGTTTGAATTTTCTAACTTCTTTCTAAGGTCAACAATTCAGCTTCTAGCTTACAACATGACTCTTCCTTTTCATTTATTTGATTCTTCAATAGTTCCTCTATTCTTTTGGCTTCTTTAATTTGGGTCTTGAGATGGACAATAGTTTCAATTTTTTTTCTAATCTCATCATCTACCTTCACATTTTATTTTTCATTCTTTAGTCTTGTGATTTCTTCTTCCTTTTCTTCTAGTTGATTCTTATTTCTCTCTTTGATCATTTCCTTTAACATCAAGATGTACCTTTGAATCCTCCTAAGAAAATTTTTAGTGTTATCCGAAAGATAGTTATAGTGTGTATAAAAATGATCACTTCTATATCTATATAAACCCTCTTCAATTTCCTTTTGAAGTTCTAATAGATTTTCTTATATTCTTTCCATGGGATAACTATCATCAAACTTTACACAAACTGTTTCTAGATCATCTTCTTCACTTGAGAAAAATTCAACATCATCACATTTTGAATCAATGCAAACAAGAGTCTTTGGAGATTGTTTACCTTCGATTGAAGTATCTTCAATATCTTCCTTCTTTCCAACATCATCACATTATTCTTTTCCTTTAAAATCATCACATATGCAATCAAGAGTTAGAGATTATTTACCTTTGATAATCTTGATAGAGTGGTCTTCAACATCTTCTTTCTTTTTTTGATATGTCTCATCTAGATTTAGCCATAGATCCTTGGCAGAAGTGCATTGTCCCATTCTCTTTGATAGGGCTTGAAAGTCCACCAAGAATGGTCTTGAGAGCCAATGCATCATTCTTCTTTCCTTCCCTTTGAGCTGCAAACTTTGACTTGTTCTTCGACATAACTGATCCACCAATGGATGCCTTCCAAATAGCTACTCCCATTGTCTTCAAATACACTCTCATCTCTATTCTCCAAGTAGAATAGTTTTCCTCATCAAGGATTGGTATTTTTTCATCCATTTGTGTGTCTATGGATCTCCTCCAAGCTTGTTAAGGCTTGTAGTGAAGGCCCACTCTGATACCAATTGTTGTACACACCTACCACACTTAGAGGGAGGGGTGAATGAGTGTGGGGATCTTTTTCCCAAAACTTCTCGCTTACACAAAAACTCCTTAGTTAACATTCAACATTTTATCATTACTCATTGTTTTCATCTATAATCATTTAGATGTGAATACATATTAGCAACATATCATCAATAAATCATCTCTACAAGGAACACAAAGAACACAAGATGTATGTACAATTTTTCTTTTTATTATGGACTTCAATCCGGGGTTTTTTGAGCAACAACTGAATAGAGTACAACTCTACAATAGCACCATATATATATGCAAGACTCAACTTACATTCTTAGCACCATCTGATATGAGGCAAAAATCCTCAACATATATCAATATGTCAACAAAAACAAGTACATCAACCATGTACCAACCTGTGCCAAACAACCTGTAATCAACTTGTACCATAAAAAAGTGCATCCAACCATGTACTAAGTATATACCAATCATGTGTCAAATACTCATCAACAGTGACTTATCAATATGTACCAACATCATCAACTATACACCTCATGTATGTGCCAACTCATCAACTACTTGTCTCAACCATGACTAGTTTTGGATTAGTCAATAACCCCAACTTGAAATAATCATAACTTTGTACCTGTAATGAGTAAATATCTCAAGCTTATATAAAATGTTCTTCAATCTGTTTTATGCAATTACTCCAGGTGGCACTACTTGGAACCTCTCAGAAAAGGCGTTATAGCAAAAATGGCATACCTTGTTGAATTCTAGATTATTCTAGAGAGCGACCTTGTAGAGCGTGGATTGCACAAAATTTTCATTGAATTGATATAAACCTATTACAAAACATAATAAAGCCTGTACCATAACCAACACATTTTGTCTCACTGAATTTGGATCTGTTATGAAGAAGTTATGACTATTTTACCCGAAACTCCTGTTTTTGACTAGTTTTAGGACTAGCCACAAACCCTATTTTCCATGGAGTGCAACTCCCAAAATACAATGACCCATAAGAAGAATTGTTTACCACAGATACTTGGTTATGTTTTCTCAATGGAATAGCAATTTCATGGTCTGAATCATTATATAAAAAAAGTTATAGTGAAAATGGTGAGATGACCTGTAAATAACATACCTTAGAAAGCATCATCAAAAGAATTTATCCTCCCTTCAATTCCAACCCTCTTTTCTTCACCTTCCTTATGAAATTCAGCTTATATATCCTTTTTTACCTTAGTCACCTATATATCTTCAATATGCTCAAGTTTTCCACACCAAAAATGCTCAAGAAGCTCTCACAAGAAGCTCTCCATCAATACTCCAAAAGATATTCTCACAAGAAGCTCTCCATTGGTCCACAAAAAGGATTATCTACAAGAGACCATTGTTATATTATTTATACTTTCATCCTCTAGGTCACTTAACCCATTTTTAGGCCACTTAACCCATTTCTAGGTCACTTAACCTATTTTCTTTATTTTAGGGTTAACCACTTTCCATAAATAGAAATTTCTCCAATATTTTATCATTTAAATATTCCTTCTTGATTTTGTCACCTTACTTTATCATTTCTTGATTTTGTCATTTCTCTTGATTATTTAAATAATCCACCTTGACTTTGTCACCTTACTTTATCATTTAAATAGTGATTTCTTCTATTAGGTCACTTAACCCATTTCTAGGTCACTTAACCTATTTTCCTTATTTTTAGGGTTAACCACTTTCCATAAATAGAAGGTTCTCCAATAGTTTATCATTTAAATATTCCTTCTTGATTTTGTCACCTTATTTTATCATTTCTTGATTTTGTCACTTCTCTTTATTATTTAAATAACCCACCTTGACTTTGTCACTTTACTTTATCATTTAAATAATGATTTCTTCTTTTAGGTCACTTTGACTTCTTTGACCTTGGGGGCTTCAAGCCTTCATGTGGGGGTCCTTCATCTTCGTAAGGAAATAACTCTCAAACCATGAGGAGTTATGTGACATTCCACATACCACCAGAAATGGCATGACAAGCACTATCCATCTAGAATAGTTTCACCAACAATTTCCTTGATCTTCATCTCATTATTCAACATACAAGCATGGGTACTCCAACCATTCTTCTAGGATAACTCAATCCACAAAGCGTCTTCCCATGAGGGATTTCACCATAAGGGGACCACTTTGGAGTTCATCCATTTGTGCACCTTATCAATCATGATACGACAATAATTAGAGCATGGGTCCTCCAACCATTCTTCTAGGATAACTCAATCCCCAAAGTGTCTTCCCGTGAGGGATTTCACCATAAGGGGACCACTTTGGAGTTCATCCATTTGTGCATCTTATCAATCATGATAAGACAATAATGAGTCATCTATACATTTTTCCAACAATGCATCATATAACAATGAAACCACATCGATCCATCTTCATCATGTATCAATGAGAACTCATTGATCCATCTTCATCATATCAATGCCAACTCATTGATCCATCTTCATATATGCATTCTCATCAAGGACAATACATATTATATTACATCAATAATCAATCAATCATTCCTTTGACATCAATCAATAACTTGACATCAATCAATCATTCCTTTGACATCAATCAATAACTTGACATCAATCAATCAAACCATTGGCATCAATGACAACATGATCCAACACAACTAGTGTGGCATATCCACTTTCCATTAGTGATTTCTATGTAAAATAAAATGACGACATTACTAGGAACCAGAACTGATCTTCAAAACTTTTAAAAGGGAAACAATTACCAATATCAAGAGAGGAATTAGAAACTCTACAAATAGTTCTCAAACAGAGCATTGATTTGTCCAATATCAAAAGAGGAATTAAAAACTTTGTAAATACTTATCAAACAAAGCCTTGGTACTTGTCAACACAACCAATATTAACTCTCGTATTGAACAATAGCATATGGTGAATCATGTTTTCATATTCTTATCTACCCTCGCTAAACCCTAAAAAAATATAAACCACCCTTATCTATCCCCCTCAAACTTGTACCTTCAAGGTGTCGGAATAAGAACAAGGAATCTCCATATTTCCTTTACTATCCTCTTCCTGAAAAATAAGAAATTCATCTACTGTGGCATATCCACTTTCCATTATTGATTTACATTTTTTTTTAAATGATGACATTACTAGGAATTGGAACTGATCTTCAAAACTTTTAAAAATGAAACAATTACTAATATCAAAAGAGGAATTATCAAATCTGCAAATACTTCTCAAACAAAGCGTCGATAAAATATCAAAAGAGGAATTAGCAAATCTACAAATACTTCTCAAAAAAAGTGTTAGTACTTGTCAACACAACCAATATTAACTCTCATATTGAACAATATCATAAGCCCCTAAACTATTAACCCCTAACCCAACATAACCCATTAATCCCTAACCCTAAACCTCTAACCCCTACTCCCTAAATGTTAAGCCCTAAATAGTGGCACAATACCCCTTAATTGGGGCATATCACATTAGTAATGTTATTTTATTTATGTTGTCTTGGGTCCATTATTTTTAATTGTACCTCGTAGTCTCCTATATATACCAAGGAGAACTTTTCATTTGGAATCATCTTGTATTTGGATATTTATGTGGTGTATAAGGAGGTTTCCCCCTCAAAGGGGTTTATTATATGAAATTATCTCTTTATCAATGCGTTGAGTACTTATTCTAAGGTTTCTTTATGTTATTTTTATAGTTGGTTCTTAACATTTGGTATCAGAGCTCAAGGTATTGGGGTTTCACTGCTGCATCTGAGACACCTTGGAATTTTCTCTATAAATTGTTTTCTACAACGTTTCTGAAGGAAACCCTTGGAGGTTATTTAGTATACAAATCAAGGTATGTGGGGTTCAAATTTTAGCTCTAGATGTTGTATACTTCTGATGATATATCTTATATAAGGTAGGGTTCTGGAATCATTCTGAATTTATTCATCATGGAATTTTTTCTATAATTTTTTCTATGACATTTCAGACCTTGAAACCCAGAGGATATTCATAGGAATTATCAAGGTATCTATGATTAAATTTTCAGCTTCTAGTTCATCCTAATTTTGTAGATACACCCTGTGTAAGATAGGGTATATGACTAGTCATATTAACTAGTCTCAAACAACTGTTCCAAGTAAAACCTTGATATCTTCTTCAGTGAGTATCAAAATCAAGTGACACTAGTTGCAATGGACAATGAACAATTTGTATTATTTATGGTGCAAGTTTCATAATAAAATATCAGATATTTTTCTCTTGGCACGCTTTACAAGTAAGCTCTCCTAAAAGGGACAAAAATTAGTAAGGTGTGGGAAGTTACCATAACTTCCATTTGGCACATCCAATTTTGATCAAACCTATGGCATTGTAGAGAACACGTATCAGAGAAATACAAAACGAAATTTCCAAACCCAGAAGGGCCAAAATGTTTTATATACAATAGAAGAAATATTATCTAGCATAACCACCTCGAAATCAAGGTTGAAAAGTGATACTTGGCCAACATGCCACCAAAAAAGGGAACTTCTACACCAAATAATCCTCTAGACAGTCCTAGGAATCTTGATGAAGATGAAGAAATGCATAGGGACATAAATGATTTACAAAAGAAGACAATAACAAAATATGAACTATAAGGGATGATGGATTCAACTGAAGCTAAGTTTGAGGAAATAATGGATACTAATACGGATAGTTTAAAAAGGGAGATCATGGAAGGATTGAAATTTTTTCTAATAGAGAGGCCACCTGAAAGTAAAAATGTATCCCATGAAATTCACGATGAGGACACAAGGAAGATGAATCAAGACTAGAGAAACTCCAACTTTGGGTTGAAGACCAACCACTTTCCTAAGATCGATATCAGGAATTTTGATGGCAATGATCCAATCACATGGATACTTCATATTTAGCAGTTATTTGATCTACATGATGTGCCACATACAAAAAAGGTACGAATTGATTTTTTATATTTAGAACCCAATCAATTTTTGTGGATCGATGGCTTTGTTCTCGCAAATCACTTGTCACTTGGACAATTTTCATGGAAGAAATGATAGCTCAGTATGAGGATACAAGGAGCAATACCTTCTTTAGCCAATCGATAAATCTCAATAAAAAGGGTTCAGTTGCGGAGCACATTGAGAACTTCCAAAGATTGAATATAAAGGTAACATATATTCTATATGATCACTTGATTTATGTATTCATAGGAGCTTTAAAGGATGACATTCAACATGAGGTTCTCCTTTGGGAATCCAAATCATTGGAGAATGCATTCAGGGTGGTGAGAAATGTTGAAAGTAAAAATATGGCTATGGCTACTAGAAGGACCATTCCTAACATCTATCAAGAGAATAATGTTCCTTATTCTAAAACACTTCAACCTACAAGGTTTACACCTCAACAATTGGAGGAAAGAAAAGAAAAAGGTTTATGCTTTAATTGTTTCAGCAAGCACAGTAAGGGACATAAGTGTGGTGAGAATAAATTATTATACATAGATTGTGAAGAGGAAGAAGAACAAGAACAAGGACCATTTCAATATGAAAACGTAGAAGATATTTCTTTTGAGGAGTTGAATCCCATGATATCATGTAATGCATTGGTTGGAATTATCACTTCTCAAACCCTCAAGATGATATATCAAAAATAAAAAGGTAATAGTCCTAATTGATTCTAGTAGTACTCATAATTTCATTCACTACAAATTAGCCAAAGCTATCAACTTCTTTATATATCCTACACTAGAGTTTCATGCAATGATTGCAAATGGAGGAACTATCAAGTGCTTAGGAAAATTCCACAAGATCAATCTTATTATGGGGGAATATGTAATGAATAGTCCAATTATTGCTATACCCATGGGTGGTGTTGATTTCGTACTAGGAGTCCAATGGTTACAATCATTGGGAACAATGGATTTTAATTTTCAAGAACTTTTCATGAAATTTTCATTGGAAGGAAAGGAAATTGAGTTAAGGGGTATCACATGGAAAACAATTAAGGTGATAATCTCTAATGGAATGACAAAATTATTGAAAAAGGGGCATCATGGTGTAATTGTACAACTACGTTCACTATATGTTCAAAAATCTAAGCCATCTATTCCTCTAGATCTCCAAGGGATAACTGATAAGCATTCCAAAGTATTTGAAGATATTCCTAGAGGTCTTCCACCCAATCGAAATAATGATCATGTTATTCACCTAATTCTTCGGAGTGTTCCTCCTAACATCAGGCCTTACAGATACCCTTATGACCAGAAGAGTGAAATTGAGCGTATGGTTGAAGAAATGTTAGAGGATGGCATATTAGACCTAGCCAAAGTTATTACTCTGCATCGATGGTAATGGTACTCAAAAAAGAGGTCTCATGGCGTATGTGTCTAGATTATAGAGATCTCAACAAGATCACTATTAAAGATAAGTTTCATATTCCCATCATTGATGAATTGTTAGATGAACTACTTGGAGAAATCTATTTCACAAAGTTGGATCTCCATTCAGGGTATCATTAGATTAGAATGAAGGAAGAAGATATCCCAAAAACAATATTCCAAACTCATGAAGGCCATTATAAATTTTTGGTCGTGCCTTTTGGCCTTACGAATGCACCTTCCACATTCCAAGGCTTGATGAATTCAATTTCCAATCCCTTCCTTCGAAAATTTGTGTTAGTATTTTTTGATGATATACGAATCTATAGCAAGTATTAGGAGGATCATGTTCGACATGCTGACAAGGTGCTAGGACTACTAATGGAGCAACAACTATATGCCAAACCATACAAATGTTTCTTTGGGGTGAAGGAGGTAGAGTATTTGGGTCATATTGTATCTCATGAAGGTGTCAAGGTATACCCTAAATAGATTAATTCCATGATGGACTGGACAATTCCCAAAACATTGAATAATCTTAGAGGATTTTTGGGTTTGACAGGTTACTACCGCAAGTTTGTTCAGAACTATGGAAGAATAGAAACACCTTTAATGACATTAACCAAGAAGGATGCATTTTTATGGACTCCAGAGGAAAATAAAGCCTTTAAACAACTTAAAGAGGTGATGTGCAAAGCTCCTGCCTTGATCACACCAGGCTTCACAAAAACCTTTATTTTGGAATGTGATGCCTCGGGAAATGGAATTGGTGTTGTTCTAATGCAAGAAGGAAGGCCCCTTGATTTTGAAAGTTGACCACTCAAGGGGAATTAATTACACAAACCCATTTATGAGAAGGAAATGATGGAAATACTACATGCATTGAAGAAATGGCACCCTTACCTAATAGGTAGGTACTTCAAGGTAAAGACAATCATGATAGTATTAAATAGTTCTTGGAACAAAGACTGTCTTCATAAGAACAACAACAATGGGTGACTAAGATGTTGGGTTATGATTTTGAAATCATCTACAAAAAAGGGAAGCAAAATGTTGTGGGATATGCACTCTCAAGAAAGGATGAATATGTTGAGGACTTTCTCTGTGCTATCTCGATAATCCAACCTGATTAGATAACAGAAGCAAGGATATCATACTGCAACAAAAATGACACCATGTATGGCACTCTATGGATATCACCCACCTTCCATCACTTCTTCTCTAAAATAAAAATATAAGGTTCAAGCAGTGGAAGATCACATCGAGCATCAACAACAAGTTCTCCAACTCCTAAAGGACAACTCGACCATGGCACATAATCACATGAAACAACAAGTAGTTCAACATTGTAGTGAAATAAGTTTTGAAGTAGGGGATTGGGTATTTTTAAGACTACAACCATACAAATAGATGTCCCTCCAGCGAGCTAACAAGGATAATAAATTATCACCAAAGTAATATGGCCCTTATAAGGTGTTGAAAAATATTAGTACTATAGCATACAAATTGGAGTTGTCTGCATCTTCGTGAGTACACCCAGTTTTCCATGTTTCATGCTTAAAAAAGGTTATAGGTGACAATATCCCAGTTCAAACTATATTTCCAGAACTTGACGAGGAAGGAAAAATCATATTGGAGCCTGAAGCTATCACTAACACAAGAATTCGCTAGCTGAAGAACATATCCATTTCAGAGTATCTCATCAAGTGGAGGAAACTACATGTTGAAGATTCCACTTGGGAAGATGAGTCTTTTATACAAAATCATCCAAAATTACTCAAGCATTGCATAAAACACTTGTCTAAAGGGGAGGGGCATGTTAATCCCTAAATAATGGCATATTACCCCTTAATTAGGGCATATTACATTAGCAATGTTATTTTATTTATGTCATCTTGGGTCCATTAGTTGTAATTGTACCTCCTAGTCTCCTATGTATACCAAGGAAACCTTTTTATTTGGAATCATCTTTTATTTGGAGATTTATGTGGTGTATAAGGAGGTTTCCCCCTCTAAGAGGCTTATTATCTGAAATTCTCTCTTTATCAAGTTGTTGAGTACTTATTTTGGGGTTTTTTTATGCTATTTTGATATTTGGTTCTTAACACTAAAACCCCATCAACCTCTAAATCCCCTAGGACCTAAACCCACTAAACCTACCTTAAACCGTAACCTATTAACCCCTAACCCATTAACCATTGAGCCTTAATCTGGCCTTATTAAACCTTAAACCACTAAAATATTAACCCCTAACCCCTTACACCCTGTACCCCTAAAACTTAAACCCCTTAAACACTTAACCATACCCTAAAACCTAATTAAAATATGCATCTTATGCCTAATTCTTATCTTCTTAAATTACTCTCAATTTTTTGTGTACGTAGACTATATCCATAAAGAAAAAATAATACATTAATTTTCTTCTACATTTAACATATAAACGTTTACAAAAACAATATGCAATATAAAGACATATAATGAATAACTTACCAAGGGATGATATTCATGCATGCCTTCAAGGTGTTTGTACTCTCTACAATGCTTTTTAGTTTTTTTAATTAAAATTCTCCTTCTATTATAGCCCCTGCATTTTTTACAAGGGAAATAACATTTTCAATCACCCAAATCCTCGACCAATGTAGATATCACATCTCAGCCTTGTCCTCCTAGAGGAATGTTATGTGACATTTTTCCTTACCAAACTTTCAGTGATGATTATCTTAAAATATCAACCTCAGTGGTTTAACTATTTGTAATGAAATTAACAAAATATTTTTTTTGCATTCTGACCTAAAAATATCCAGCCTTATAACCTTTACAAATTGTCACTAGTATAGAAACAATGTCGAATGCCTTTAATATTTCAAACTTTTTTAATTATATATCACTTTTTCATCATAATTTCGATGACTGTTGACCAAATAGACGTTGATTAACAGACAAAAATATTGATTTCGTAAAACGTTGGTACATAGATCATTGAATTGTTCATTCATTGAATATCTGATGATCATTGACATGGTCAACCGTCAGATATTTGATGATAGTGTCTTTCGTCGGATATTCGATGAACATCGGGGTTTTTTAAAAAAAATACAAAAAATGCATGTAAAATCCGATAGTATGACCAATTCTATCCGTACTGTCCGAGTACGACATCAATTTTTTCGCCCACAAGTAGTAGTGACTCCAAGGACTTTGCAGTTTGATTTAGCTAACAATTTTTCCAAACCATATCCTTTGATCAATTTTTTTGGTTTTATTTCCATATCATATTCCTGGATCTTTGCTATCCATTTCCCTCTTTTTCCATCTGTGTCAGGCTGATTTAGAATCTTTTTCACTATGTTGCTAGGAACATATGCAATTATTCTAGAATGAAGAACATATACACTAAAATATTTTAGAGCTTTCACCAATGCATAAGCTTGTTTTTACATGATACTGTATTTCAATTATGAATCTCTCAAACTTTTGCTGAAAAATGCAATTGGTTGTTCTTGTTTTTATTCATTCCTTTGTTAGAGGACATCAATAATAGTGTTGTCAAATGCAAAGGAAAATATGATAAATTCTTTAGAATAGCCTGGGCTAGCCAACATTGGTGCTTCTCCCAAAGATTTCTTAATTTGATCAAATGAGTATCTAGGTTCCAGGGGCCACTTAACCTCATTATCCTTTTTAAGCATATTAGTCAAATCCTTGACTACCTCAACAAAATTAGGTATGAATCTTCTCAAAAGAAATTTTTTGCTAAGGAAGGATAGTATCTCCTTCTTATTCCTTGGTAAAATGGTAACTTGAATTGATTCAACGCATTGAGGTTAAATATTGACTCCATACTTTGATACAATGTGTCCAATTAACTTTCCTTCCTGCATAGCCAAATGAGATTTTTTAGGATTTAGTGACAAACCATATTTTTTGCATTTATTGAAAGTCTTCTTAAAATGTTTTAAATGATCTTCATCTGATTTAGAAAAAAATAGTAAGATCATCTAAATATATCACAACAAATTTGTCATTTTCTCCCACAAATGCTATGCCCATTTCTCTATGAAACGTTGCTCCTACATTCATTATCCCAAAGGGCATTTTATCATACATGTGTTGGCAAATGTTTAACAGGTAGCATATGCTTGTCATTGATGGCAAGTACAACAATGAAGATGGCATGAGTATAGGAAGAATGTAACAAATGGGCATCAGAAGTAGTTTGGGAAGACACTGCAGAGCAAGCTCGAGAAGATCATAAGAGATAGTGCAGAGGATGGTTGGAATGATTTATAGGCAGTATGCGTTTGTCATTGATGGCAGGATCAGAGTGTGCATTGATGGAAAAACAAGAACAAAGTAAGCTCAGGAGGAATTAGTGCAGAGTCAAATGCAGTGGGTAGGTGTGCACTAGGGATGAGGTTAACTCATGGCTAAAGTTCAAGGGAGATAGCGTACTTAGGATCACAGGTGGATCAAAGGTCGAGGCCTTTGACACTTAGAAATTATTCCAAGTAAGGAGGATGTGTAAGCTTGGAGGAGAAGTGTCAGTGATCATTGGATCCCATATCGAATTCTCGATGACCATCAGATCTCAATGTAGACAAGAGGAGCACGCAGATATGGAGGATAGATATCGAGCGTTAGATCCGAGCGCAGGGTCTGACCACCATTGGATCGAGGAGAACCTGCACGTTCTTTAAAGTGCAAGGAGTAGAGGGCTCACAAAATCCCGAAAGAAGGAGGAATGTCCATCTTCAGGTAGGACACGTGGGGATAAATCATCAATTCACTGACTGGAGAGTCAAAGGAATGATGTTCCCTAACCTCTCGAAATCGCGATATCTGAAATCGCAATTTAATCTCAGCCATCAGATTAAGGTTGAATATGGACTGTTGATTCCATTCCATGTCAGAGTTTTGGGGATCAAGAGTTGGAGATGTCAAGTAATATCATCCACAGAAATCCCAATTTTGTGATATGAAAAATCGCGACTTAATCGCAGCCGTTGAATCAAGATCAGATCTGGACCATTGATCCAACTCCATATTGGAGTTTCTTGAATCGCGACATGGAGAGGGAAAAGAAACAATGCAACAAGAATTGCAAAATCATGATTTAATCGCAGCCATTGAATCAAGGTCTGATCTGGACCGTTGATCTCAGTCCATTTCGAAGGTTCGCGGATCGAGAGTTGAAGATTTCAAAGAATAATAACCACAGGAATCCTGAAATTGCAATATGAGATATTGTGATTTAATCGCAGTCGTCAGATCAAGATGTGATCTAGACCGTCGATCCGAATCACGTCAGCTAGGAACACGTGGCACAACCAGGTAATGACAAGTGTCAGACTGATTCAACATTTCAGGCACATGTAAGTCACAAATCAGAGTGACACGTGGCAGTATTCAACACGTGTAAATCCACGTGTGACATAAGCAGATTTACACCACTTCAGAGTTTCATAAAGAGGGAGATGGATAGATGTCGGAGGACAAGGAGGGGCTAAAGGGAACGAGCCTTGTCGCAAGGTCAGGTGGAGAATAGACGACAGGAGGGGGGAGAATGATACAAAAGGTGACACGACAGGAATGGGGCCCTTCGTCAATACCCCACCATTCCGGACCCCCCCCCCTTTAATTAAAGGTAGAATGGCAAGGGGGCTCCGGAATAAAATCCCAATCGTTGATCTGGGTGCTCTAATCTTGGCCGCTCGAGAGATGCGTGCCCAATTCCAGACCCCCCCCTCCGCTTAAAGGTAGAATGGCAGGGGGGCTCCAGAATCCAATCTCGACCATAGATCTGGGAGCACAGATTCTGGCCGTCCAGATTTGCTCGTTGCATATCCAAAAGGTGCATTTGCGCCCCAAACTTAGGAAGGCATAAGCTCGACGAGGAGTCTCAACTACCAGAGAGGTTGAGAAATCTCAGTAGAACACCCAGTGATGCTGGACGCATGGTGGAAAACAACCAGAGAAGCTGAAGAGTCACGATGATGATCAGACAGAGCACTCAAGATGCAGAGGAATTTGGCGTGGAGTGTGCATGTAGAGGCATTGCGAATATTGCATGCACAAGGAGCACAGGTACTATAAGAATGATGAACAAAGAAGAGATGGGGGTTGTTGTCATTGTGAAGGATTCAAGTGTGAGCAAGGAGACAGAGCACAAGAGTAGAGATGCATGGTAGAGGAAGGTTACATCAAAGGGATATGGTGCAGAGAGTATAAAAGGTAGAAGAACAGAAAATGCAAGGGGCATGCAAAAGACACTGGTGCAGACAGGGCAGAGCAGCATAACAGAACAACAACGGGGCTGGTAAGCCATTGAATTATTTATATCGCTGTAATAAGTTTTAGTAATAAATAATTTATTAACCAGGGTGGTTGGGAGGTGCTAGGGAGGACTGGTGTCCTCAAAGGTTCAAGTGGGTGCTTGAACACAGGGAGTTGGTGCTTCCTTCTAGTTGGTGCTAGAGAAAGCAGGGAGTTGGTGCTTCCTTCTATTTGGTGCTAGAGAATCCAGGGGGTTGGTGCTCCCTTCTAGTGGGTGCTAGAGAAAACAGAGAGTCAGTGCTCTCAACAAGTTGTAGCTTGCAAAACCAGAGGTTGTATCCTCACAATGAGTTGGTGCTCATATGTATGATAATGTAAAGAATGTAGATAATACTTATCATATAAAGAAAAAGAGGTTTTTACCCTGTATGGGTTTCCTCGGGAACTATCCATCTCTGTCTTTCTCATACATGTGACTGATGTTGAATTTGCCTTTGTTTATTTCTCTGCATTATTGTGATCATCATTGAGTGCCTTGTAAATATTTTAAAAGAAGCATAATTGTTTAAGCACGGTAACAACTGATTCACCCCCCTGCTCAGTTGTCCAACAATTGGTATCAGAGTTGGCCCCTTTTATCTAAGGGTAGATCCTAGAGCTTAAACATGTCAAGCCATGAAGGAAATTCAACCAATAAGGCCCCTCTGTTCAATGGAACAAACTTTGCCTTCTGGAAAGTTAGAATGAGAACCTACATAATGGCTTTAGGTGCATATGCCTGGGATGTGGTAGATACTGGGTATGTAAAGCCAATTGTGCTAGCTAATAAGGATGACAAGATATAATTTACCTTCAACGCTAAGGCTATGAATGCTATCTTGAGTGGGCTTGCAGAAGCAGAATTCGTAAAAGTTATGCACCTAGAAACTGCCAAGGAAATGTGGGACAAACTCATTAGCAGTTATGAGGGTAATGAGAAGGTAAAGGATGCAAAGCTTCAAACCTACAGAATACAGTTTGAACAGCTGAAGATGAAGGAAGATGAAACTATTGGAAAATACTTTCTGAGAATAGAAGAAATGGTAAATGCAATGAAGGCACTTGGTGAAACAAATGGGGAACCTTCTTTAGTTCAGAAAATATTGAGATCTCTCCCAGATAGGTTCAACCCAAAGGTCTCTGCTATAGAAGAAATTAATGATCTAAAAACCTTACAGTTTGATCAACTTTTAGGAACACTGACTGCATATGAAATGAGAATAGTTAAAGATAAACCCACCTCCAGAGAAGCATCATTTAAAGCATACAAGAATGAGGATTCTGAGCCCGATGAAATTGAAGAAAAAATTGTGAAGAGACTGAAGAAGGGATTAGGAAAATACAAAGGTAAATTGCCTTTCAAATGCTTTAATTGTGGAAGGATAGGTCATTTTGAAAATAAATGCCCACACAAGAAACATGATCAGAACTATGAAGGTTAAGAGAAGCACAAATCCAGGAGATTTGATAAAAATAAATGTTTATGTGTAAACAATGATGACTCCTCAGAAGACATCGATAGTGATTCTTCCTATGAAGATAAGGTAAATGACTTCATGCTTATGGATAAAGATAATTATGATAATAAAAGCATAGGCAGTGATGAGAATGATGAAGAAGATGTGGTTGACATGGAAGGAGAATTGATCAGTGAATTGGAAGAGAT
Source organism: Picea engelmannii (assembly GCA_009831015.1). Lineage (NCBI taxonomy): Eukaryota > Viridiplantae > Streptophyta > Pinopsida > Pinales > Pinaceae > Picea > Picea engelmannii. Next base: position 119,063 of record ML796038.1, read on the forward strand.
TGACAGACTAAGAATCAAGAATAGAAAGAAAAGACAATTGTTGATACAGTTTGAGAAAGATAGTCAAGAACCTGGTGAAGACCTTGTCCTACTAAAAGTAGAATTGGAAGAGGCAAAGAAAATTGAAGAGATTCTGAAACAACAGCTATCAGAAAAGAAGACAAGATGTTAATCATTAGAACAAGAAGTAGTGAAAACAAGGAAAGAAATGGAGAAATTTCAAGGCTTGTATAATCAGAATCTGTCAAGTATCAAAGCCTCAGAAGGATTATCCACCATTCTGAATCAGCAAAGGAATCCAAAGCTGAAAACTAGTTTGGGTTATGAAGAGGGATCAAGCAGTGGGAAGCCAGGAAATGAAGAACCCATAAAGTTTGTCAAAAGTACAACCAATGACAATAACAAACTTGCAGAAACAAAGGAAGACAATCAGTCGCCCAGGACGAGTAAAGAAAAAGGTGCTAGGATTGAATCTGTAGAACGAAGAAACAATGCTCTCTCTGCTGAAAGACGTCATCAGCAAGAAAGAAATTGATTTTCTCAAAGAAGGCAACCATTTTCCAGGTACAAAGAATTTTTCTATGGCTATTGTTTCTACTGTTCTAACTTTGGTCACAAAGCTATAAATTGTTCCTTAAGACGTAGACATGAGCAATTAAGATTTCAAAGGAATAATACTTCCCACAACAAAGAATGATACAGTCATGTAATAATCCTTCACGAACTGCAAATTGCCAAATTAAGTCTGGATACATACAACTAAGGAGGCCAAGAAACAATCAACAGTCAATAAGTAGGAAACACTGCAACAATAAGTTTGACTTATTGAATACTGAGGTTGAATGCTACACCTGTCATAACTTTGGACATAAATCTATTGAGTGTCGATTAAGGAACTATGAACCAGATTCGAAATCCCCTGCTGAAAATGTCCAAGTTTTGGAAGAAGAAGGAAAGTAACAAGTGTGGATTAGTATTGTCTGCTCAAAGAAAAACGAACCCTTGGTATATAGATAGTGGATGCTCCAAACACATGACGGGAGACAAAGTCACATTTCTATCTCTAAGTGAAAGAAAATCAGGAAGTGTAACCTTTGGAAATGATGCTCCAGGGAAAATAAAAGGCAAAGGGATGGTGAGCTTAAGTAATGGAAAAGGAAAAGCCCAAGATGTTCTACTTGTGGATGGGCTGAAACA
>ML796038.1:120442-213798 GCA_009831015.1 Picea engelmannii
TAGTTCATATGGATTTATGTGGACCATCAAGACAGGAAGGCACAGGGAAAGAAAACTACTTCATGCTGATTATCGATGATTACTCCAGACTTACTTGGGTTTCCTTTCTCAAAGAAAAAGTTGAAGCATTTGAGAAGTTTAAGATATTTAAGGCTTTAACTGAGACTCAAATGAGGAAGAGGTTAAAGGCAGTAAGATCAGACCGGGGAGGAGAGTTTATTTCAAGAGACTTCAAGGAATTCTGCGATGAGCATGGGATCAAGAGAGAATACACAATCCCAAGAACTCCACAACAAAATGGAGTAGTTGAGAGGCAAAACAGAACAATGCAGGAAATGGCTAGGTCAATGATGAATGAGAAGAACATTGGTCAAACCTACTTGGTAGACGAAATACACATAACAGTCCATGTGCTTAACAAAGCCCACCTCATACCACAAAGTGACAAGACACCTTATGAATTATGGTTTGGAAGACCTGCCTCAATCAAACACTTCAGAGTCTTTGGGATTAAATGATACATAAAGAATAATGATGAGAACCTCGGCAAATATGATGATAGGGTGGATGAAGGTATTTTATTAGGATATGCTACAAACAATAAAGGATACAGATGCTATAATAAGAGGCTGCATAAAATGGTTGACTGTATTGATGTAAAAATTGATGAAGGAATCCCAGCAAGAGAGGTGTACAGTAATGAGTCTTCTACAGAAGACACAGCTAAAGTTGAATATGAACAAGTCCAAGAATAAGAAAATGAAGACTTTGAATCAGATGAAGACTCAGACACTGAGACAGACTCAAATCAACAATCAACTACAAATTCCTCCTCCAGAATCATTCAAAAGAATCATCCTGCAAGTCAGATAATTGGAGAAAAAGACAAAGGTGTACAAACCAGGAGAAAGCTAATCAAAACCACCGAACAATCTCGTATAGCTCTCATATCCATGCTGGAACCCAAGAATTTTATTGAAGCTAGCAAAGATGATCACTGGGTTAAAGCAATGAATGAAGAACTTGATCAGATTGAGAAAAGCAATACATGGGAGATGGTTCAAAGACCCGAAGGTAAAAACGTCATTGGCTCCAAATGGATCTTTAAGAATAAGTTGAATGAGCAAGGACAAGTTATCAGGAACAAAGCGAGATTAGTCTGTAAAGGCTATGCTCCGATAGAAGGACTGGATTTTGATGAAACATTTGCGCTCGTAGCAAGATTAGAAGCTATCAGAATGTTTCTTGCCTATGCTTTTCATAAAAGGTTTAAAGTCTACCAAATGGATGTGAAGTCAGTGTTTCTCAATGGATATTTAAGTGAAGAAGTCTATATGGAACAACCAGAGGGTTTCAAATTGTCTGATAACCTTGACTTAGTATGAAAGTTGAAGAAAGCTTTATATGGTTTAAAACAAGCCCCTCGAGCCTGGTATCACAGACTATATACGTATCTCAAAGACAAAGGGTTCAAGAGAGGAACAACTAACACCAATATGTATATTAAGACAGAGGATAATGATTTGCTCATCATACTGGTCTATGTAGATGACATCATCTTTGGATGTAATAAGGATTCACTGGTACAATGGTTTGCTTCTGCCATGGAGTTTGAATTTGAAATGTCTATGATAGGATAACTGTCATTTTTCCTTGGTCTGCAAATTACTCAGAGGCCCGAAGGGATGTTCATTTCTCAAGGAAAATATTTAAGAGAAATGCTGAAAAGGTTTCAAATGGAAGATTCTAAACCTGTGGGTACACCTATGGTAACTGGATGTAAACTAAGCAAGGATGATGATTCACCTGATGTTGATCAAAGATCATATCGATCAATGATAGGAAGCCTGTTGTACATCACAACATCTCGCCCGAACATAATGCATGTTGTAGGAATGGTAGGAAGATATCAGGCTGCACCTAAACAGAGTCATTTGCAAGCTGTCAAAAGGATATTCAGGTATTTAAAAGAAACAATGACTTATGGTCTATGGTATCCCAGAAATCAAAGTCTTCAGTTAACTGCTTATTTAGATGCAGATTGGGCAAACTGTGTTGATGAGAGAAAAAGCACCAGTGGAGGAGCATTCTTCTTAGGTAACTCCTTAGTAGCCTGGCTTAGTAAAAAACAAGGTTCCATTTCTTTATCAACCACAGAGGCAGAGTACATTGCTTCTACTACCTGTTGCACTCAAGTATTATGGATGATTCAGACACTTGCAGACTTAGAGGTAAAATATACTGCACTGATCCCAATTCATTGTGACAACACTAGTGCCATCAGCATGTCTAAAAATCCTGTCTTCCACTCCAAGACAAAACATATTCCCATAAAATATCATTTTCTGAGAGAGCAGGTCACCAATCAGATTGTTCAGGTTCATTACATTCCCACTACATAAAAAATTGCAGCCATCTTTACTAAGCCCCTAGCCAAGACACCGTTTGAATATTTCAGACAGAAGCTGGGTGTCATTTCGTTTCACACCTAAAAGAGTCCATATTGTTAGGGGGAGTTTTGTATTGGTTGAATATCTAATGCCTCCTAAAATTACTACAATAGCTCAGGGGGAACATCTCTCTTCTTTGACATTGATGTCAAAGGGGGAGAACAAAATTCGGTTGCCTTAGTTGCCATCAATGCCAAAGGGGGAGATTGTTGGCAAATTTTTAATAGGTAGCATATGCTTTTCATTGATGGAAAGTACAACAGTGAATATGGCATGAGTATAGGAAGAATGTAACAGACGGGCATCAGAAGTAGTTTGGGAAGACGTTGTAGAGCAAGCTCGAGAAGATCAGAAGAGATAGTGCAAATGATGGTTGGCATGCTTTATAGGCAGTATGCGCTTGTCATTGATGGTAGGATCAGAGTGTGCATCGATGGAAAAACAGGAACAAAGTAAGCTCTGGAGGAATTAGCGCAGAGTTGAATGCAGTGCGTAGGTGTGCACCAGGGATGAGGTTAACTCATGGCTAAAGTTCAAGGGAGATAACGTACTTAGGATCACATGCGGATCAAAGGTCGAGGCCTTTGACATTTAGAAATTCTTCCAAGTAAGGAGGATGCGTAAGATTGGAGGAGAAGTGTCAGTGATCGTTGGATCCCATCCTGAATTCCTGATGACCATCAGATCTCAATGTAGACAAGAGGAGTGCGCAAATATGGAGGATAGATCTCGTGCGTTAGATCCGAGCGCAGGGTCCGACCACTGTTGGATCGAGGAGAACCGGCACGTTATTTAAAGTGCAAGGAGTAGAGGGCTCACAAATTCCCGAAAGAAGGAGGATCGCCCATATTCAGGCAGGATACATGGGGATAGATCGTCAATTCGTTGACTGGAGAGTCAAAGGAACGATGTTCCCTAACCTCTCAAAATCACAATATTTGAAATCGTGATTTAATCTCAGCTATCAGATTAAGGTTGAAAATGGACTGTTGATTCCAATCCATGTCGGATTTTCGGGGATCGAGAGTTGGAGATGTCAAGTAATATCATCCACAGAAATCCCGATTTTGCAATATGCAAAATTGTGACTTAATGTGGCCGTTGAATCAAGATCAGATCTGGACCGTTGATCCAACTCCATATTGGAGTTTCGCGAATTGCGACATGGAGAGGGAAAAGAAACAATGAAACAAGAATTGCGAAATCATGATTTAATTGCAGCCATTGAATCAAGGTCTAATCTGGACCGTTGATCTCAGTCCATTTCGGAGGTTCACGGATCGAGAGTTGAAGATTTCAAAGAATAATAACCACAGGAATCCCGAAATCGCGATATGCAATATTGCGATTTAATCGCAGCCGTCAGATCAAGATGTGATCTAGACTGTCGATCCGACTTACATCAGCATACCATGTCAGCTAGGAACACGTGGCACAACCAAGTAATGACAAGTGTCATACTGATTCAACATTTCAGGCACATGTAAGTCACGAATCAGAGTGACACGTGGCAGTATTCAACACGTGTCAATCCACGTGTGACGTCAACATATTTACACCACTTCGGAGTTTCAGAAATCGGGAGATGGAAAAATGTCAAAGGACAAGGAGGGGCTAAAGGGAACGAGCCTTTTCGCACGATCAGGTGGAGAAAAGACGGTAGGAGGGGGGAGAACGATACAAAAGGTGACACAACAGGAATGGGGCCCTTCGTCAATACCCCACCATTACGGACCCCCCACTTTAATTAAAGGTAGAATGGCAGGGGGGCTCCGGAATCCAATCTCGATCGTTGATCTGGGCACTCTAATCCTGGCCGCTCGAGAGATGCACGCCCAATTATGGACACCCCCCCCCCCTCCGCTTAAAGGTAGAATGGCAGGGGAGCTCCGGAATCCAATCTCGACCATAGATCTGGGAGTATAGATTCTGGCCGTAAATATTTGCTCGCTACATATCCAAAAGGTGCATTTTCACCCCAAACTCAGGAAGGCATAAGATCGACTGCGCCAAAGAAGACAAGGTGTCTCAACTACCAGAGAGGTTGAGAAATCTCAACAGAACACCCAATGATGCTGGACGCATGGTGGAAAATGACCAGAGAAGTTGAATATTCATGATGATGATCAGACAAAACACTCAAGATGCGGAGGAATTTGGTGCGGAGTGTGCATGCAGAGGCATTGCGAATATTGCATGCACAAGGAGCACAGGTACTATAAGAATGATGAACAAAGAAGAGATGGGGGTTGTTGTCGTTGTGAAGGATTCAAGTGTGAGCAAGGAGATAGAGCAAAGGAGTAGAGATGCATGGTAGAGGAAGGTTACATCAAAGGGATATGGTGTAGAGAGTATAAAAGGCAGAAGAATAGAAAGTGCAAGGGGCGTGCAGAAGACACTGATGCAGATAGGGCAGAGCAACGTAACAGAACAACAATAGGGTTGGTAAGCCATTGAATTATTTTATATCGCTGTAATAAGTTTCAGTAACAAAGAATTTATTAACCAGGGTGGTTGGGAGGTGCTAGGGAGGACTGGTGTCCTCAAAGGTTCGAGTGGGTGCTTGAACACAGGGAGTTGGTGCTTCCTTCTAGTTGGTGCTAGAGAAACCAAGGAGTTGGTGCTTCCTTCTAGTTGGTGCTAGAGAAAACAGGGAGTTGGTGCTTCCTTCTAGTTGGTGCTAGAGAATCCAGGGGGTTGGTGCTTCCTTCTAGTGGGTGCTAGAAAAAAAAAAGAGTCGGTGATCTCAGCAAGTTGCAGCTTGCAAAACCAGAGGTTGTAGCCTCACAATGAGTTGGTTCTCATATGTATGATAATGTAAAGAATGTAGATAATACTTATCATATAAAGAAAAAGAGGTTTTTACCCTGTATGGGTTTCCTCGGGAACTATTTGTCTATGTCTTTCTCATATATGTGACTGATGCTGAATGTGCCTTTGTTTATTTATCTGCATTATTGTGATCATCATTGAGTGCCTTGTAAAGATTTTAAAAGAAGCATAATTGTTTAAGCACAGTAACAACTGATTCACCCCCCCTCTCAGTTGTCCAACAACATGAACATTCCCCATGGTGGGGTAAATGTAGTCAACTCTCTATCTTTTTCATGCTCAACAATATGGTTATAACCTGAAAACCCATTAATAATTTAAATTTGATTAGAACCAACTACTTTTTTGCAAAACGTGGGCCATTTTAGGCAAAGGATAATTATCTTTCAATGAAGACTTATTAATGTTTATAAAATTGACATAGAGTCTAATTTTACCATTATTGTTTCTAACAGGTACTAAATTTGCAACCCAATAAGAGTATCTCAAAGGAACTATGATTTTTGCATCCAATAACTTTTTAAGCTCCTTTTCAATGACTGGGAATATGATAGGATTTACCTGTCTTAATTTTTGTCTGACTGGTTTAGATCCTACCTTCAATGGAATTATGTGTTGAATAATTCTAGTGTCATAGGTCTTCAGATATTCATAAGACCAAGCAAATACTTCAGTAAATTGTTTGAATAAATAAATATACTTCACCTTCTAATCAACAGGAAAAAATTTAGATAGTTTTATATGCCTTGGTTCTTGCTCAGTCCCAATATTGCAATCATATACTTCTTCCTTTTGAGGATGAACAATTGTTTTTACAACAATATCATCTTTGTCAAACAACTTCTCCAGAGGCACCAATCCCTTTGGAATATGATTATTTCTTAGCACCATCATTTTATGATTAGCAATCATATCTTGAAATTTAAGGTCTTGATGACTATTTTGATTAATATGTTCATTGTTTTGTTCATCTTCCTAATCAATATGAGTTGTTGAAAATTCGTTAATCATTTCCAAAAACTTTATAATCTGATAGTCATCTTCAAATACTTGCCAATGTTTGACATTGTCAGGTATCAAAGGTCTGTATTTCATTTCAATTTCATATTTAAGATTTGACACTTCAGGAGGTCTGAAAGTACTTGCTGCTACAACTAAAGAATCAACTTGTTTATTTTCTTGTGTGGGAACTACATGCACATTCAAAGTAAAAAATAATTTCTCAATTAAATACCAAGCATAATTTCTATAGGATCTCATCCCAGGATGTTTACCTTGATAAAATTTCCTTATTTCCTTATTAATTAATTATGCATCCCCATAGACAATAAGATTTACAATTTTCATTTTCCTAGCAACTTCTAAACCTAACACTAATGCTTCATATTCACAAACATTATTCGCGGAATCGGTTTTAAACTGTAATCTAAAAGAAAATGGAAAAATTTTACCATAAGGTGAAATTAGAAGAATACTTGCTCCATCACCTTCCCAAGAGGAAGCTCCATTAGAGTACATTTTCCACATTCGCTCTTCATGCTTATTTTCATTTAAATAAATATTTGCAGTGTATGTACAATTATCTAGTTCATCATTTACAGATAAGGTAAAGCAACCCAAATCTTGATCTTTCGAGTAGACAGGATAATTATTACGGTGTTTAGGATCACTAACAGTGTAAGAAAGTTTGGTTTCCCTATAAATCTTTTGCTCTCTCCAAAAAATACTAGGATTATGGAATAAGTCATGTCCATTTAGAATGATCCACCTAGATTACTTTCGCAATATCTAGATAAAAAAATTCTCATTGTTGACAAGCACATCTGCCACAATTATATCCATCAAAACACTTTTTATAGGTATTTGGGCTAAGTGAACTACTAGATATTTAATCATCCCTAAACATCTAAATTTTCTTGCATCAAAGGAATATAAGTCATGATATGGTGTTGTGATTTGTAATCCTAACTTCTCCATAACTATTGTTGGCATTAGATTGTGAGAAGCTCCATAATCTAGCATGCAATTGTGTAAAGATGTTCATGGAATGTTAAAGAGATATAAAATGGGGCTATTGATTCTCCCCTTTCCTTATTGTGAGGAGCAAACATTACAGTAGACCTTTCATCTTGCAAGTTTAATGGATTTGGTTGGGTTGTTACAACATAGAAGTCAATCATTTTCATCACTTGTTTTATGTAAATGGGATCTTTTGCAATTTCTAACAAAGGGATTGGGATCGTGCTTTTAATAAGCTCATGTTCCAAATTAAAAGAGATGATTTTATTTATTTTTCCTTTGGTTCTATATCTTCTTTGTATTTTACCTATGGATCAAATTTTTGTTTGGGGGTTGTGATTTCTTTCCCTTTGTCTTTATTTTGTGTTATTTCTGATTGACCTTGATTATTCATTTTGGTTGTATTTACATTGGTTCTTGGTCTAAGGTCATATTTTATATGTAATTCATATTGTAATGCATATGAGAAGGCTCTATATTGAGATGTTGATGAATTATAATGATTATTATTATCGACTTTATTGAAATATGAATTAAATATTAAATATTTTTCATAGTTATCCTAAGTGACATATACTTCAGAAGGGTCACCTTCCATCATATTAATCTCCTCATCAATATCCTAAATTTGATCTTCTTCGAAGTTATCAACCAATTTTTTTTTTTATAAGCACTTGTATAGTTTGATCTTCATTTCTCCTTTATCTATGGGGAAAAATACCCCTAATCTGTGTCTAGAAACTAGGTAGAGACTTGACACCTTAAAAGACATAAATGCTTCTATTCTAACCCAAATCCAACAAGATCTAATGATAATTAAGGGAAGAGAGAGAAGATCAAAATGTGTACCTTAAGTCCTTCCGTCTATCGTATATCCCTTCTTATTGTTGTCCATTCCAAAATTACAGGCCTCCTCCCAAAGCTGGCCTGAAACAACCTCACAGAACAAAATATAACAACATATGCATAACTACCAATATCATATAAAGCGTTAGATATTCATGTAAACCATCCATAAATATAAACATAAAAACATGAATATCTGGGATGAGAAGTTTATCTTTTATTTATAACAAGATTGGAAGTTACAACTTGAATATTCCCGACACCGCTCCATGAACCTTGCCTTGGTTCCTCTACTTTGACTCCAAGTGCAATATTCCCAATATGTTTTTTATGTATTAGGTAGTGTATGTACACAGGATGCCTATATATCAGGTAGCATACACCTTGAAAAAAGGATTTTTTAAGAAGGAAACTCAACAAAAGGGATTTGCGAGTGTGTATATGGATGAGCCATGTACAATAATGCATATTAGTGGAATTTTGAGCTATAACAAATTCCCCCTAATGTCTAAGTTCATAAGAGAAACTAATGGCCTAAATACATTTAATAAAATGGGAAGGTACTGAGTCGAGTGAGTCTAGACGAGTATTTGTGAGCGTGTCATCTACAAAAGAATAATAATAATCACCGAGGAAGGCATACCCATGCTCGGGACAAACGAAGTATGGATGCCAATCAAGTACACTGCAAATCCATGTCATATATAGTAATCATGGCCACATGACTAATGTGTATGCCATTATAGATTGTAGCCGTGAATAATACAAAACAGATCTACATCTCAAAATCATCATAAGATATACAAATACAATGTGATATGAATCTTCAGGAGGAATCAATGCATGTAGTTGGAGATAATAGGTTCAGTAACTCGAGAAATATTGTCAAGATATTCATAAATCAGGTAGGAGTATAATAGGAGTGTAAGACTCACTATCCTGAGGTCTTCGATAAGTCATCATGGAAATACTAGAGGATCTCAATTTTCAGGCATGGAACATCATTGATTCTGAATGTGAACTTGAAAAGACTCTCGGGATGGCCAATAACACTCATCCAGAAGTTAATAAATCCAATATAGATAGAAACTTCAGAAAAGAAGAGGTGCTACTAAATACATAGCTTGAACACAACAAACTTGGAATGTACAATATGGTACAGGGAATTGCGTAACCTTATGACTCATGCATAGTACTGGTTCAAGTAGAGCCCGTTGCTAGGCTCTCACCAAGGGTCTCTTTGGTTGTCAACCTGAAAAGTCTCCCAAAAGGGAAGAAAACCCAAACCACGGTGTAAGTATTCCCACGATATACAATCTGTAGTCATGGCTTCAAGGATGCCCTCATCCGAAGGAAATTCAATATCCAATAAATCGCATGAGCAAGGAGGGTTGATATTCCCAAAGGGAAAAACAAAATGCCCATATTTCATATGAAAATGGAGGTTCTGGAAAGGAGTGGCAAGGTCTATCAATGAAGAATCATAAGAACAAGGGCTTGAGAATCTACAAACAATGAGATTAGACTCGAAAGGAAACTCAAGATCATTTGGAACAAGAGGGGGAAGCAATGGCTCCCATGAACCCATTAGATAAACCAACAGATCAATTGTTGAGACCAAGTCTTGAGAAGGAAAACATGAGTGAACAAGTTCCTTCTCGGGAGAAATTGAACACTGAGGATAAGATGCCACATAATTTATTTGTGATGGAGTAGAGTCTACACAAACACTAGGAACATATAAAGGGGAAGCATGAACTAATGCCAAATTAGGATGGTGATTATCATATGCCATCTAGTCGATAGTGGCAATTCTTCCATTGTGAGGGAAATGTATCATCGGGAAGAGCATAGACACCACAATGTTCATATCATATACATAATCAATCTTGAGAAGCATATTGAAATCTAATGGGCCTTGTACCACTATAACATCGACAAGGACAATCTTTCCACCTAATGAGATATGAAACTGAGGAAGAATCCCAAAATATTCACTAGGAGATATGTCAAAACCCAACATCTCATGTGAAGAAGACACAATCTTGGGAGAACCCAAAGATTTCCAAGCTAAGGAGGATAAAATACTTGTGGAGGCTCCTTCATCCATAAAATATCAGTAAATGTTTTTTGAATTAACTTCAACTCTTATTTGAAAGGGTGCTGAAGAAGAAAGGTGAGGCTCAATAAGGTCATTCCAATCAAAGGAAACCATCCTAGGACTTGGATGGGGTGTGCTCAAAGTGAGAATAATTCCCCATTGTTGTGAAAGTACTGAAATGGAAATGCTAAAAACATAGTTAGTAGACACATCACTCCTCATCAGAAGAGTGGGATCGGTCGAACATTGCAACGACGTGACCACTTTCTCAACCAATGTCTGAATAGACTATGAGACAACAAGGTCTGTAGGTGCATCACCCCTCAAAAGAGGAGTGAGGTCGACCAAATATTTCTTCGACATGACCACCTCATCCACCAATGGCCGAATAGATTGTTGGGAAACCAAACAAGGATCAGATCTAGAAGAGCTTGCAGACATAGACCACAATCTTCATAATTATGTAATTTCAGGGCATAGATGAGTAAGGTGATCTCCCTTGAAAATATTACAAGGGAACTTAGTCTTACATCTTATCCATCTATGTTTCTCAACAAAATCAATGGCCCCAACATGACTAGTAGCGGTTGGTTTCTTTCCCTCAACGTGACTAGCAGAGGTTGTTGACATATCACTCATATGAATCACATTGACTAGACTCGTTCCCCTAGCATGAATTGCAATGGTTGGTTGCACGTCACCAACATGACTTGTAGAGGTTGGTGATTGGTCGATAACATGACTCGTAGAGGCTAGATACCTATTTCTAGTATGACTAGTAGTTAGTAGACTTGTGCCCCCAACATGACTTGTAGCGACTGAGTGCTTGCCCCCAACGTGACTTGCATAGGTTGGGTGTTGGTCTTCAACATGACTTGCAGAGGGTTTCGACCTATCTCCGACAGGAATCATGGAGGTTGGTTATTTCTTCTTCATATTCTTCCTCTTTCTATTTTTTTTAGACTTCCAGTTACTAGTAGCTAGACTTTCACCAGAGAAGGCAGAAGGAGGCGAAGAAGAATATGCCAATGAAGGAACGTCAACATGATGCCCATGACATAAGGTCCTTAACCGATAAACGTCAAGAGAATTAGGGACATTTGGAATGGTACCCAACCAAACTGGTAGTCCCACATTCAACCCATTGATGTTCAAAGTGTCCATCAAATGGACACCAACATTTCCAAAGAAAGGAAAAGCATAAGAATCCCCTTGTGAAGGGGTTCCTTGGTTAGCATCATCGAGAAATTTGGCCACTAATATATTATGCATTGGTTCCTCTCGTGTGGGATCTTTCAAGTCCGTAAAAGTATCACACACTGACTCTGGTGAACCAGTGGTATAAGAACCCATACCTAGAAGGTGGATCAACACTTTCAAGAGAAAGATCGGGGGTCCTTCCTGACTAGCAGAGTGGTTTTTCAAGCACCTTGAATCAATGATCCAAAATAATTGACACTGAAACAACCTAAGGCCAACTACACAAAGAAAAACTCCAATAAAAATCCCTAAGAGAAAAATCACAAGAAAATAACTTTTCCAAATCTTCAGCCCAGATGGGTGAGGTCACGGGTCCAAACAATTACTGACTAAATCACTGTGAAAAACTAGAGAGAATAGAGTACACCACTAAAAACAAAATCCTAAAAGATACAAGCCAAACAAACTACCCTTCTAAATGCTTCCGACCCAGGGAGATGAAGTCATGATCATCCAAAGAATTCACAAAGGAAAATAATTGTCTAGGAAAAGAAGTAACCCATACCTTCAACTGATGGTCCCTTCAGGTGTCGCCCAAAGAGTACATATCCTGCCTCAAGTACCATGATACACCCCTCGCAGTCACATTCTGTCAACCTATATAATGGAAACTAGGCCATCAACTTGTAATAAAAAACCAGGGGGGTACAATCGATTATCGGGCAAGTGTATGGGCAGGGTAAGTAAGCTCGGACCTCCTCCTAAGGCATGAAATGCAAAAGATCTAGAATCATTCTTAGATTACCTTTGATGGATCCAAGTGTCTCAAAGATATGACACAAGTCGGGCAAGTAATGCTACATGATTCACCCTTAATACACATTGTCTCAAATTATTTGTTGGGATCAGGAGTGGATATCTCTGTCACCGTCCTCCACATGGCCACATGTTTGACTCCTTTTTTAGAGTAGCTTCTCGGATTGAGTAATTACAAAGTGTATTGTTTTCACCCTAACACATGCACCTAAGTTAAGTTTCGGTTGGCCTTGAAGAGTTTACCTCTCCACACCTAATCCAAGTCCCTAGCCTAAGATATTGGTGAAGCCTATAAAATGTGTTAATAATATATTTTATATTAGCACGTTTGTTTTCAGGGATTTTATTACTCAAGGGACGAAAGTGCAATTGATGTTGTTTGAGACTCTTGTAAAAAAGAAACTAATTAGAACACTGGAAAATAGGACTTTGCATTAATTCTACAAATGTAAAAGAGTTTCAAGAAAAATGCATGAACAATCCTTCAAAACTTGAAATGCAAACTTTTCTCTTTTTGATGCAAAAAATGCACATTGCAACTTTGTCCTCAATGCGATAAAAGTAAAGGAAGAAAACAAACAAGTATTATTTTCTTTTTAGAATTCTTTTCAAGATGAGAAGGAAACAAAAACCTATACTAATATATTTTAATTTTTCAAATATAAAATGTAAACAATGCAATGTAACATGAAAATGCAGCTAAGAAGCTTCTTTTCTTTTTGCAAAATGAATAAAAGGGAAAGGGACAAGAAAAAAGTTTAGATTTAACTACAGTTTTTTGAATTTTCTTTTATATGATTTTGAAATGAAAAAAACAAAAGAACTATATTTTTTTTCTTTTCAAAGCATACCAAGAGACATAGAGAACAACCAAGAGACTGACTTGGGTCATAAACCACTGCTATAAAGTAGGGATTCACCAGAATCCAAAGGAGAAACTAAAGATTAAAAGTACACCTTCAACCTTGATAAAATACATAAAGAGACAAAGAAAACTATACAAGAGGATTTATTTACAATTCATAAAAAATCTTAGACTTAAATCATGTCAAGCAACAATCAATAGAGGTCCCCTATACTCAAGAAGGCCCGAGAAACCAAACATTTCCTAAAAAAGGGAAAGGATTTTGAAAAAAACCCAAATTTCGACAGACACGCGGGATGTGTTCAGAAATCTTGCGTATGTACGTGGGTTGTGCTAAGGAAAAACACATATGTATAAAATATGAGCAACTAACAGAACATGTACGTGTCTAAAAATCTTCAAAAAAGAAAAGATTCAGAGTTTAGATCCAATTCAAGAAACCTAGTAAACACCCAAAAGGTGACCAGAGACTCAGATAGACTTAGAAATTATAGATAAAACAAGAAATCAAACAAAATAAATATCTCCCAAACATACCCTAAGGAGACTACCCAGTGGAGTCACCAATTATGCTATGGGGAAAAATCCCCCTAATCTGGGTCTAGCAACTAGGTAGAGCCTTGACACCTTAAAAGACAAAAATGTTTCTATTCTACCCCAAATCCAACAAGACATAATGATAATTAAGGGAAGGGAGAGGAGATAAAATGTGTACCTTAAGTCCTTCTGTCTATCATATATCCCTTCCTGTTGTTGTTTGTTCCAAAATTGTAGGCCTCCTCCCAAAGCTGGCCTGAAACAACCTCACAGAACAAACTATAACATCATATGCATAGCTAACAAGATCATACAAAGGGTTATATATTCATGTAAACCATCCATAAATATAAACATAAAATCATAAATCTATGGGAAAATAAGTTTCTCTTTTGTTGATAACAAGATTGGAAGTTACAAACCGAATCTTGTCGATATCGCTCCATGAACCTCGCCTGGGTTCCTCTACTTTGACTCCAAGTGCACTATTATGAATATGCTATCCTCACAACCAACATGCCAATATAGGGGAAAATGATGGATTTTATAAGGAGGATGAATTTAAGGGAATGTTGAGGATGAAACTCAGAGTAGAATGAAAGGGAGAAAATTTGGAAAAGTTCACTCGCCTCTTCTTTCATATGTTTAAATGACCCCCCTAGGGCCATTTTATATGGAGAAATGATGGTTATTAGGTTGTGAGAATGGATATAGGAGGTAAAAATGGTTATTCAACCAAAAATATCCCGTAAACCCTGCCATAGAGCGCACAATTTTTAATTTTTTGCAACTTTTGTGAGCATACACGGGTTGTCTATGTATCCGGTAGCGTATGTACACGGGGTGCCTATATATTAGGTAGTGTACACCTTGAAAAAAGGAGTTTTTAAGAAGGAAACTCAAAAAAAGGGATTTTCAAGTGTGTATATGGATGAGCCATGACCAATAATGTATAATAGTGGAATTTTGAGCTATAATAGATGCCCCATAATGTGTGAGGTCAGAAGAGCAACTAATGGATGAAATACATTAAAACATCTTTAATAAAATGGGAAGGCACTGAGTCGAGTGATCCCATATGAGTATTCCCAAGCATGTCATCTGCAAAATAATAATAATCATTATCAATGCGGGCATACCCATGCTCAGGACAAACTAAGCATGGCTGCGAATCAAGTACATTGCAGATCCATGTCGTGTATAGTAATAATGGGCACATGATGAATGTGTATGCCAATATAGATGGTAACCATCAATAATACACAATGAATCTACATCTCAAAATCATCAAAAGATATTCAAATATAATGTGATATGAATCTTCAGGAGGAATGAATGCATGTAGCTAGAGATGATAGCTTCAGTAACTCGAGCAATAACGTCGAATATATTCATAGCTTAGGTAGGAGTATAGTAGGAGTGTAAGACTCACTATCCTGAGGTATTCGACAAGCCTTTGTGGAAATACTTGATCTAGGATCTTTTCATCGTGACTTATAAATAATTTCATTAAATGAGCATAAATTAAAGTGCACCATTAAAGAAGGGAAAACTGAAAAATGAACAGACATAAGCATCAGATATGAACACAAAAACTTGATAATGGATTTTATCCTTGGTGGACTATGTCTTTGGGTCCTGCACTCAAATGGGTAGGCTCTTTCATTAACTCAACAAAAGAATTTAGCAAAATACATAAGTATACCTCATTTTGAAATCGAGCTGCATAAATAATGCTCATATCAGAAAACAGATAGCACCACTGAATTTGTGGCGTTGAATTACCCAAAAATGACTATCTCCATGCTTCGATCCGACTCTGGCACTCCCAGGCCCAAGAAGAATTTTGTCTCGGTTTTTGTGCCCTCTGCAATCTGCAATAATGACTATACTACCTTGAAAATCATGCTCACAGGTCGTATGGTCTGCACCTCCTCCTTTTCATAATAGGGTGGATACACTTCTTAAGTAACTAATTGGGCAATATGTACCAAGTGGTACCCGCGGCGTAGTGGTTATGGGCAGACGTATTAAGGCTTGGGCTTATGTGGAGGTTTCGGGGTCAATTCCCACAAAATCCATTTTTGGTGTGTTTGTTATATTGTTTTCAATACATATATATCCACCCACTAACTTTAGCGGTGTCACTAGAAGCTCTATTAATTGTTGCCAAAGTTGGCGTGGTCCACCAGATTTGGTGGACACTCCAACTTTTTGTTTTCAAAATTCATTCACGGGTTGTCCTTGGGTATTTCCCGCCTGCGACCTCTCATTGGGCCACGCTTCCCCCTGCCAAGTTAGCACACCATGTCAATGTGCCATGTCAGCATGCCACATTATCCATATAGACTGTACGAACTACCACGTGGCACGATTCGATTGGTCCACGGATTGGTCTGAAAAGCTAATAACTTGGTGAAATGTGGTAGCCTATAGTGTTGCCACACAATCATGTTGACATCATGATGATGTGAGCATCCCATGTGTCACTTCCTTGATCCTACCATGTGCACTGTATGGATGATGATTTCATCCGTACAGATACTGATGTCAGTTGTACGGATGTTGACTCATTCCCTATTGAATGGGCTAGGTTGACAAAACTTTGACCATGAATATCTTTCAATCCGTAACTCCGTTTGATGAGCCATTTGCACTGTTAGAAATATTGTGACGTTCGCTTCGCGATCATGCCATTTTTACTAAGTTTTGGGAATTTTGAATTTTTTCCCTTTCTATGTCTACTGGAGCCATTTTGAGCATTTTGAGTTGCCTCTATGAGTTCTGAGTTGTTCTTAGCCTTCTCTAGATCCTTTTTGGATCACGCCTTCCCCCTAAGAGCTTTTTGGACCACGAAAAGCTTTCATCAATCAAATGGTAAGTGAGGGAAGAGTCCCCTCACTTTGTCCTTCTCGATCCAATTTGCCTTGCTTGGATGTGTTCCTTTAAGTGTACTCGAAGATAATCAACATCACCCCTATGTGAAGTCCTCGTCCTCATGTCCAGGATGATATCTTCCTATAGCTCATCCAATTACTCTGGTGCAAACTCATCAACTAAAGGTATTGAAACTTCCTCATATTGATCCATGATCATGTGAGGCTCAAAAAGTTTCAAGTTCTCAATGTTCACAACTAAGTAAATTTGCATGTAAGGTGGAAGATCTAGATGAAAATCATTGGTACCATGTTTCTCCGAGATAGTGAAGGGTCCATAATGAATGGTATTGAGTTTCTTACCTTCACCCTTCAATCTCTCCTTGTTGATGTGAAGCCATACCCGATCTTCGACCTGGAACTGATGATGAACCCTGTGATTGTCATGTCGAGCTTTATACTGTGCTTGACTTTTCTCCAACTGTTCCCTGACTGCCTGGTGTATCTGCTAGATCCTCTGGCTGAAATTGTGAGATATTTCCTCTGTTTTTTCTTCATTCACATCAACATATCTTCCATACATCAATTCTAAAGGAACCTTTGGTAGGTACCCAAAACATGTCTCAAAATGGGAACTTTGAGTGGATGAATGTAAAGCTTAGTTGTACACATGTTGTACATAGGGTATCTGTTCATCCCATAACTTGGGATGCTTGTTGCAGTAGCCTCAAAGAAACATTACCATTGTTCGGTTTATCACCTCTGTCTGTCCATTGGTCCATGGATGGAAAGCAGTGCTCCTCGTCAATTTGGTGTCCATCATCCTCCACAAGCTAGTCCCGAAGGAATCGAGTATCTCGATCCGAGACGATGGATGTGGGTAATCCAAAGTGAAACCAAACATACTTAAATAAGAGATTAGCAGTCTAATCAGCAGTGATCTGCCTTTTACGTGGCATCAAGATACACATCTTGTTGAACCTATGATGCAGAAGCATCACCAACAAAGCATGAGTGGAGGACAACTAAGCGCACTAGTGCATATTTTGAAGTGATGATTTTGAATTTAATAAGGGTGTATCATGAAAATATATGAAAATATTGTAATTTATGAACATATTTAATGTTTAGGAGTTGGACAATTGCATGAGATCGATGGGGAATGTATTTCCTTTTAATGAAGTAGCCTACAATACAAATTTGATGCATTTTCTCTTATTTTTCTTTCTCAAACATTTATTGTAATAAATCCTTAGTAGTTGAATGCTTTTATTTCGATAGGATAACACTAAGGTAGCTTGGAGTGAAAGCTCAATAAGCTCGTGTTGTATAAATAAGTGTGTTTTTTCCCAAATGAGGTTGTTGAAACTATTGTAGAGGTTGTTGATAGTTGTGAGCCACTGAGAATTGTATATTTGTTGAAGAGCATGTATGAGTCCATGTGCACATAGAATCTGAATGAATATAACAGAGAAGCATTGTTCCAAATGTTTGGTGTAGTTGTGTCTATCTAACTGAATGAATGGTAGGCTTTCTGTTTATTTGCAATTATCTGTTATTTATTGTTCTTATGTTATGAATGCATTTACATGGTTGAATGTATGAATATGTGAGACATTAGATAAGTTTCAATTGTTTCTCTTCTATGATCCTATGCAAGTGTGCATATTGTCCTCAAGGTGTGCGTTGACAGAGCTTGTTTCAACTTAGAAGCTCAGAAGAGACAACGTGAAATTTTTGTATGCAAGGAGTGCATAAGAGTCTACAAGGTGTGCATTGACAGAGTCCCTTTTGACTCAGAAGTTCAGGAGAGATATCTTGAAGGTGTGCGTAGACTGAAACACACTCATAGTCATATTGTTCAGAAGGAACAATTGAGTCATCTAAGGATGGTTCAAAGAGTGCACAATTACCTATAGAAATTTAATTTGAAGGAAGCATGTTACAAGGTGTATGAAGGGTCGATGCTTGGCTAAGTCTCGAAGGAGTCATTCTGAGATGTTTAGAGTGTTGAGAAGGAACAAGCCCAAGATAGATAACTTGGAGACTTGTATGCAGAGAGTGCATAATTTTCCGCAAGGAGTGCGTGATAGAGTCTTTTGACTCGTGAGCTCGGGAGAAGTAGCGCAAGTCTGTTTGCAGAAGGGTGTGAGGAACTGTCGCAAGGTGTGTGTAGTCATCCACAAAGAAGTTGAGTTGTGAAGGAGAACTTGTTGCAAGGCATGCACAAGCTAAAATTTGACTAAGTGTCAAAAAAAGTGCTCTAAGGAGAAAAAGTTAGAGAAAGGACAAGCTCAGAAGAGATAATGGTGAGGATTATTTAAATAAGGGATGATCCCTTGAATATTTCCCCAATCAATGAGCAAGATCCATCATGGAGGGAGAGGAATCATTCCAAACCATCATATATGGAAGAGCTACATTGAGGATAGTCATAGAAGTCTTTTGGCACTTCGTGGTTCGTAGGCATAAAGGTGTTGTAAGAGCGGGGCTCATCGAAGTCGCGAAGTGATCCTAGTCATTCACTGTGAGGAGGTCATGTGGCAGAGGATTGGAGAGTTTGGGAGATAGAGGTTCGGAGGAATTGCATGGAGCAAGCACAATCTTTTCAAATTCACAAAGGCTGAATTAGAGTTGGACCGTGAGTTACAGGCTGAATTAGAGACAATGCAAAGGAGAGAACCTGATGCTGGAGACGTTAGTGATGCATAAAGAGAAGAGAGGGGAATTGAAGAAGTTATAGTAGAGGATGTTGCATAAGATCGCTTGCTGAAAGATGTTGTCAAATTGGGAGATAGAGAAAAGATAGACATCCCAATGTATGAAGGCCACTTATATGTTGAAGAATTTCTTGATTGGATATGAACAATGGATAAGTATTTCGACTATGAAGACTTCGATGAGGAGAAAAAGGTGAAACATGTTGTCACTAGATTAAAAGGACATGCAACACTGTGGTGGGATGGACTGCAGGCTGACAGAAGAATAAAAGGTAAGCAAAATATTAAGAGTTGGGATAGAATGTTAGCTAAGTTTAAAGATAAATTCATACCCTAGGATTACCATATAAATATGTTCAAGAGATTGTAGAACCTGAGAAACAAGGGAATGACATTCAAAGAGTACACAGAGGAGTTCTATAGGTTGAACATCAGGGTTGGACAAAGAGAGAGAGATGAGGAAAAGGTTTCTAGGTATATAAATGGCCTAAGATATGAAATTTAGGATGAAATCAGCATGATGACAGTAAGGACAGTGGAGGATTCTTATCATATTTCTATGAAAGTAGAAGAAACGTTGATCGGGAAGCAGAGTCAACAAAGTAGAGTTATAAGTCCACACAGAGGTAAGGGAATTGTTCATGAAAAGACACAAAATCCCAAAGGTGAGACTGAAAAACCACATAATCACTCAGAAAGAGGAGGAAGTTCCCAAGGGAGACAAAGTGGTGGAAGAAACTATTTTCCTCTAGGAAGAGGAAGAGGCAAAGGAGGATAAGTGACGTGTTTTTCCTGTGGAAAGACATGACACATGTCTTGGGAATTCCCCTAGAGAAATAAAGAAGGAGGTGGTGAAGCTCACATTTCGGAAGCCCGGAGGAAGAATATTGAAGCAGAAGGCCTAGGATATGGGAAATCTTTGATGATGAAGAAGGTTCCCTTGAAGCTAGAGCCAGAGGTTGAAAATCCAATGCAGAGGAATAGTTTGTTCAAAAATGATTGCAAGATTAAGGACATAGTATGCAAGGTGATAATTGAAAGTGGGAGAACTGATAACTTAGTATCCACGAAGATGGTGGAGAAGTTGGAGTTGGATACAACTGCACACCCAACTCTGTATAAGGTCTCATGGTTGCATAAAGGACATTAGGTAATGGTAACTAAACAATGGCTCATTGAATTTAAAATAGGAGGATATAGAGATGATATTTTTTGTGATGTGATTCCCATGGATGTATGTCATGTTTTGTTGGGAAGACCATGAGAGTTTGGCAGGAATGTCATTCATGATGGGAGGAAAAATACTTATACTTTGGAGAAGAATGGTAGGACACACATGTTGCTTCCAATTGAGGAAAATAAAGTAAAGGAAGAAGCCAACACAAGTATACTTCTCATAAGGGGAAGGAACTCCTGAGTGAAGTTAAAAAGAAACATGAGATGCAGTTTGTTGTGGTGAGGAAACTAAGAGTTATACTTAAAGATACTTCTATGGAGGATCTGCCTAAGGAAGTTCAGGATTTGTTGGAGAATTGCACTAACATAGTAGTGGACGAGTTGTCAATCTCATTGCCACCTATCAGGAGTATCAACCATCACATTGATCTAATACCAGGAGCAAGTATGAAAAACAAAGCAATGTATAGATTGACACCTCAAGAGAATGAGGAGGTAAAGGGACAAGTCCAGGATTTGATGGACAATTCTTTGGTTAGAGAAATCTTGAGTCCATGCGCAGTACCAACTGTGTTAAGTCCGAAAAAGGATGGAGGATGGAGAATGTGTACAGACTCAAGAGCCATAAACAAAATCACCATTCAGTACAGATTTCCTTTGCCACAGATGGATGACTTAATGGATTGTTTGGGTTGAGAAAATTATTTTTCGAAGATAGATATGAAGAGTGGATATCATCAGATAAGAATGAAAGAAGGTGATGAATGGAAAACAACCTTCAAGAAAAATGAGGGGTTTTATGAATGTCTTGTTATGGCGTTTGGCTTAACAAATGCTCTGAGTAATTTTATGAGGTATTGAAAGATTTTATTGGTAAGTTTGTGATTGTATATATGTATGATATACTAGTCTTCAGTAAAAGTGAAGAAGAGAATTTTATGCATATAACATTAGCGATGAGGAGATTGCAGCAGGAGAAGTTGTTGATAAATATGAAGAAATTCTCTTTTATGAAGACAAAACTAATTTATTTGGGTTTTGTGATCTCTTCAAATGAGTTGAATATGGATCCAGCTAAGGTGAAAGAAATCATAGAATGGTAGTCACTAAGAAGAATTTTTTAAGTGAGAAGATTTCGTGGATTAGCGAGTTTCTATCAAAATTTCATTAGAAATTACAGTGGAATTTGTACATTGATGATGGATACGGTGAAGAAAAGACACAAGTCTTTCAAATGGAAAGAAGAGGCTAAGAAAAGATTCTGGATATTGAAGGCGAAGATAACAGAACAACCGGTTCTGGTCTTGCCAGACTTTGGGAAGACATTTCAAGTAAGATGTGATGCAAGTGGAGTTGTAGTTGGAGCAGTCTTGATCCAAGATAATAGTTTTGTTGCATATTTCAGTGAGAAGTTGAATGACACCAAGAGGAATTACTCCACATATGATAACGAATTTTATGCAATAATTCAAGCCTTTAAGAAATGGAGGCACTACCTTGTTCCAAAAGAGTTTGTTTTGTATAGCAATAATCAAGCTTTACAATTCATAACTAGATAGGAGAAGTTAAATAAAAGACATGCTAAGTGGATAGAGTTTATGCAAAATTTCACTTTTGTCATTAAACATATTTCTGGTAATGCTAACAAAGTTGTTGATGAATTGATCAGGAGATGTTTGATTCTGCAGGAATTTCAAGTGAAAACCTTAGGGTTTGAACACCTTAAGGAGATGTATTGTGATGATCCAAATTTTAAAGAGGCATATGAAGCATGTGTGAATCATGTGCTCATAGATAGAAACTAGTGGAAAAAGTATCTGATTCAAGATGGATTGTTGTTCAAAGGTTTCCAATTGTGCATACCAAAATGCTCGATGGGAGAGAATCTGATGAAGGAAAAACATAGTGGAGGTCTAGCCGGACATTTCGGCCATGAAAAAACATTTTCCCAGTTGAAAAGTTCGTACTATTGTCTAGGTATGAGGGAAGAAGTGAATAAGTTTGTGAACATATGTAAGATTTGCTAGTATGCAAAATGAAATAAGCATAACATTGGGTTGTATCATCCATTGCCTATTCCATAGAGGCATTGGGATGAAATAAGCATGGATTTCATGTTGGGATTTCCAAGAACACAAAGAGGAAGTGATTCCACATTTGTGGTAGTTGATAGATTTTCACATATGGCACACTTTATCCCATTCCAAAAAACTAGCGATGCAACACACAATGCCAATTTGTTTTTCAAGGAAGTTGTGAGACTTCATGGGTTGCCTAGGAGTATTGTCTCAGATAGAGATACCAAATTTGTTGGTCATTTATGGATAACATTGTGGAAGAAACTAGGAATAGAACTATCCTTTAGTTTTGTGTACCACCCTCAAACAGATGGACAGACTGAGGTGGTGAATCAACATTTAGGAGATTTGTTGAGGAGTTTGGTCACTAAACACCATATTCAATGGGATCAAATTCTATCACAAGTAGACTTTGCATATAATGATTCAGTAAAAATAATTACCGGGAAGAGCCCATTCCTGATAGTGTATAGTATGAAGCCAAGAGGAGTATCAAAGTTAAGAGATCTGGAGAAGAATGAATTCAGAAGCACTGGGGCAGAAGAATTCACTGCAAAAATGTAGAAGCTTCATAATCATATCAAAGAGAAGTTGCATAGGAGCAACAACGAATATAAACGGAGAGTTGATCAACATAGGAGAAAAATTCAATTTGAAGTTGGAGATCAAGTTCTAGCACATCTCAGGAAGGAAAGGTTCCCAAGAGGAACATATAATAAGCTGAAGCTAAAGAAGATAGGACCGTGCAAGATCCTAAGAGAATTTGATGAAAATTATTATGATTTATAGCTGCCAGAAGATGTGGGTATATCGCCCATATTCAACATTTCAGACCTGTATCCTTACAAGGAAGATGACACCATAGGATTAGAAGATGAGAAAGAGATTCAGTCGGAGAAGCAGATGCCTGTAGCAGAAAATCCACAGATGGAGAAGATCATAGATCATAGAACTGGTAAGAAGACCAGAAGGAAGACATATTTTCAATCTTTGGTAAAGTGGAAAGGCCTCCTGATAGAAGATACTAGATGGGTAAATGAAGCAGACATTTAGAAGCATGAAAAGACAGTGCAGGATCTCATGGACACGAGTCCATGGATTTTTTTCCATAGGAGTATGATGCAGGAGCATCACCAACAAAGCACAAGTGGAGGACAACTAAGCACACTAGCATGTATTTTGAAGTGATGATTTTGAATTTAAGAAGGGAATATCATGCAAACATATGAAAAGATTATAATTTATGAACATCTTTAATGTTCAGGAGCTGGACGATCGCATGAGATCGATGGGGAATGCATTTCCTTTTAATGAAGTAGCTTACAATACATATTTGATGTGTTTTCTCTTATCTATCTGTCTCAGACATTTATTGTAATAAATCCTTAGTAGTTGAATGTTTTTATTTCGATAGGATAACACTAAGTTATCTTGGAGGGAAAGCTCAATGAGATCGTGTTGTATAAATAAGTGTGTTGTTGCCCAAATGAGGTTGCTGAAACTATTGTAGAGGTTGTTGATAGTTGTGAGTTGTTGAGAATTGTAGAGATGTTGAAGAGCATGTATGAGTCCATGTACATATAACATCTGAATGAATATAACATAGAAGCATTATTCCAAATCTTTGGTGTTGATGTGTCTATCTGAATGAATGAATGGTAGGATTTCTGTTTATTTGCAATTCTTTGTTATTTCTTGTTCTTATGTTATGAATGCATTTGCATGGTTGAAATTATGAATCTATGATATATTATATAAGTTTCAATTGTTTCTCTTCTACGAGCCTGTGAAAGTGTGCATATTGTCCTCAAGGTGTGCGTTGAAAGAGTCTATTTTGACTCAGAAGCTCAGAAGAGACAACATGAACTTTTTGTATGCAAGGGTGCATAAGAGTCCGCAAGGTGTGCATCGACAGAGTCTCTTTTGACTCAGAAGTTTAGGAGAGATAGCTTGAAGGTGTGAGTATACCGAAACACACTCAGAGTCATATTTTTTAGAAGGAACAATTGAGTCATCTACGGACTGTTGCAAATAGTGCATAGTTACCTCTTGAAAGTTAAGTTGAAGGAAGCATGTTACAATATGTACAAAGATTCGATGCTTGGATAAGTATCAAAGGAGTCATTATGAGACGTTCAGAGTGTTGAGAAGGAACAATACCAAGAGAGATAACTTGGAGCCTTGTATGCAGAGAGTGCATAATTGTCTGCAAGGAGTGCATGGCAGAGTCTTTTGACTCGCGAGCTCAGAAGAAGTAGCATAATTTTGTTTGCAGAAGGGTGTAAAGAACTGTCACAAGGTGTGTAGTCATCCACAAAGAAGTTGAGTTGTGAAGGAGAACTTGTTTCAAGGTGTGCATAGACTAAATTTAACTAAGTGTTGAAGAAAGAGCTCTAAGGAGAAAAATTTAGAGAAAGGACAAGCTCATAAGAGATAGCGGTGAGTTTTCTTTCAATAAGGGAGGAGTCCTTGAATATTTCCCCAATCAATGAGAAAGATCCATCTATGAGGGAGCGGAATCATTCCAGACCATCATATCTGGGAGAGCTACATGAAGGATAGCCGTAGAAGTATTTTGGCACTTCTTGGTTCAAAGGCGTAAAGGTATTATAAGAGTGGGGGTCACAGAAGTTGCAAAGTCGCAAAGTGATCCTAGCCATTCACTTCGAGGAGGTCATGTGGAAACAGATTGGAGATTTTGGGAGATAGATCAGGTTCAGAGGAATGGTGTGGAGCAAGCGCAATCTTTGCGAAGGCCAAATTATAGTTGGACCATCATATCCATGAGGACATGCGACAAAGATCCGTATGTTTTGGTGGAAACACATTTCAAAAGGAAACAAGGGTGAAGGTCATAGAACCGTTGAAGCTGAAATTTCGAAGAGACTAGCCCGAGGTTTTAGCTTGTGGTCATATGAAAATAAGATCCTATCTAATGGATCTAGCACCTGCTAGTTAAAGTTACCAGAGGTGCCTGAAATGGCTGTGTGGGTAATTCAAGCCTATAAGGTAACAAAAAGGGGCTTGTGTAAGTTGTTCTAGGGTCTGCTGAAGGCTCAAAAATCCAATTTGTCTTAAGTGTTTTTAAGATCCTTGACCGGGAGGTCATAGAATCCCCAGGAGGGTAGGGGGTCTGCATCAACCTATCCACTACAACATACAAATAATCATGACTCCCTTTGGTCATTGGTAAACACCCTACAAAATCCATGGAGACACTTTCCCATGGATAAGATGGAACAAGAAGTGGTGAGTATAGCCCCAGTTTTCTATTAGTGGGCTTACAAGTAGAACACAAAACACACCCCTTTACATATTTAGTTATAATTTCTTTCATTTGAGGCCAGTAACAAAACCTTTGCAAATGAGCCATAGTTCTTCCTACCCTGAAATTCCTAGACACAATAGAAGTGTGATATTTTCGTATTACATGGACTCATTCACTTGTAGGAATACATAGCTTTCTAAGATGGTAGAGTAGTTTTCCCTGGAGATAATAGTTCTCTACCTGTGCACCAAGGGTTAGCTTCACATATACTTCTTTAAAATATTCATCGATGGCATATTTTTCTACATAGCTATCATGAGATAAAGAAGTATTCTTCAAAACAATAGAAGCAACAATAGGAGGTCTAGAAATCATATCAATTACCTTGTTACTTGTACCCTTTTTGTACTTTATTACCAAATGAAATTGTTGTAGAAAACCCATCCACTTGTAGTGTCAAGATTATTGCAATTTGGTCTATGCCTGAAGATACTATAAGGGTTGGTGATCTGTATGTATGATTGTTTCCTTCCCTAACAAGTAGTGTTTCCATTTCTTTACGCTCTTGACTAATGCATACAACGCTTTATTATATGTAGTATAGTTAAAAACAACTTGGTTAAAAGTTTTAGAGTGGTAACATATAGGCTTAAAATATTGCATCAACACTGCACCCATGGCGTATCCATTGACATCTATCTCGATCTCAAAAGAATGTTGAAGATTCGACAGTGCTAATACTAGTGTGGTACTGATCTTCTCCTTCAAATATTGAAAGATTTGTGTTGCTTTCCTTCCCACTGAAAAGTTTTCTTCACACTATTTAAGGCATGCAAAGGAGATGCTATAAAGGAGAAGTTGGGAATGAACATCCTTCAATACTGGACTGCACCTAAGAAGCTTCGGACTTCAGCTACATTCTTTGGCTCAGGCCATTTTACAATTACATCAATTTTGGAAGGATCAATTTTCAATTGTCCTCCTCCTACAATATGACCTAAGTACACAAGTGTAGTCTTGCCAAATTCACAATTAGACAATTTTAAATACAAGTTTTCCCTTTCAAAAGTATCCAATACTTGATTTACATGCCTCACATTCTCATCCCAAGTACTGCTAAAAACAATAATGTCGTCTAAATATACAATCAAAAAGTCATCTAGGAAAGGCCTGAATACATCATTCATCACACACTTGAAATTTCCCAAAGTATTGCAAAGCCCAATCAACATAATGAACCACTCAAACAATCCTTGTTTTGTTTTAAAGGCTGTTTTCCATGCATCTTATTCTGTTACTCTGATTTGGTGATATCCACTACACAAATCCAACTT
This sequence comes from Picea engelmannii, assembly GCA_009831015.1. NCBI lineage: Eukaryota > Viridiplantae > Streptophyta > Pinopsida > Pinales > Pinaceae > Picea > Picea engelmannii. The sequence goes on from ML796038.1 coordinate 147,561, forward strand.
AGTGAAATAGACAACATTCTTCAATTGATCAAGTAAATCATCTATGTGAGGAAGAGGGTATCGATATTTCACTGTGATTTTATTTAAATCTTAGTTATCGACAAACATTCACCATGTGCCATCTTTGTTTGGAACCATCACAATTGGAGAACCACAAGGAGATGAACTGGGCCTGATGACCCCTTGATCCAATAAGCTTTGTACCTGCTTCTTGATCTTTGTCATCTACACAACTGACATCCTGTACATGCCCACATTTGGAAGAGGAGAATCCTACTGAAGATATATCTCATGTTGGATTTACCTCTTAGGAGGTAATCCAGTTGGTTCCTAAAAAATATCATCATACTATGAAAAAATATCAATTAATTCCTTTTTATGAGATGGATCACACCCTTGGAAAGCGTCGAATGTTCCAACATATTTCTCTCTGATGACCATGAGTACATATCTCTTATTAGTGTTTATGAGTCTTTTCATTTTCTGTGCACTAACAAGTGTTGTATTCATCCTCATGCTGTGAACTCTAACAATATATTCCACTCTCCCTTTAGTAAGATGGTATTTTTTCTCATGACGAAAGAAGACTTATTTTCTATCATAAAGATAAGGACTTCCGAACAATATTCCACATATATAAAGTGATACACCATCCAAATCCACTTCATCAATAAACTGTGAAGAAATAGAAAATCTGATCCTACATTGTTTGGTGACATTAAGTTCTACTTTATCACATACCCAACCAAGAGGATAAGGCTTCAGATGTGGTTTCATTTCAAGACCCATCTTCTTGAAAAGTGCTTCAGATATTAAGTTTACTTGGGAACCCATATCAAATAATGTATCTATATTAGTATGTTTAGATACAACTCTTATATGAAATAATGCATTCCTCTTTCATTCATCAACATGAGATTCATCATTGGAACTAGAACTAGCATGTAGAGAATCTTTACCTTGTACTCCAACCACCGTGATCTTTCCTTCATCTCCTGAATCATAACCAAGATCTTGCTACATTGTAGCAACAGTCTTTGTCTTCCCCTTTCCACCGAAATGTTTCGATTTCTTTTCTGGATGCAGTTTACACCAATGTTCTTCATTGTGATCACTCTTCTTGCAATGAGTGCAATATAGTTTTTCTCCTTCTCTCGTCAGTGTAGCGGTCTTCTTTTCCTTCCTTTTAAACTTATTAAAAGTATTTTGTGGGAAATTGAAAGGTTTCTTCGTGGGATCTTCTTGTTGAGATTCAACAAGAAGATCCTAGTGAAAATTATGCACCTACACTAGGATGGAGCCTCAGGATATTTTTAGGTGGAAGTCTATTTTTAGATGATGAGAAAATTCTATTTGTAGATGATGTCTATTTATAGATGGTGAGTGAATTCTATTTATATATGTATGTCAACTATTATTATCCCTTAATAATAGTTGGACAATAAATATTAGTCTATTCTCAATGAGCACTTGGAAATAGTTAAATGAACTGGAAAAGTAGTTAGATATAGGAAATTCGAGTTCAAAGGTTGACTAGTAGGACATGCAAGTTGAATTAGTTGTACTTGTGTGATTCGAAGTTGTAACAGAGTTAGATGTGTATTTATGTGAGTTTTGTAGTTTAACTCAGTTGAGTGAGTTAAGATCAATTGTACTAGTTGTAAATGAACTTACACTTGTGAGAGATCAGTGAATTAATTATTAATTAATTCACAATCAATGATATTACATGCAACTGAATATTTACCATTGTTAACTACATGCATGTCAGATCCAGTGGAGACCCAGTTGAGATAACATGTGAAAGAGATAGTTTGACTATCAATTGTGACATTAGTGAGTGCACTCATGCAACCACACACACAGTGGATGTGCCCATGAGCATTACACATCCTAGGAAAGAGGAATTCATTAATTGTAGGGATTTCCATAAGCAGGGATTGCGCAAAGGAGGCAGATTGTCTAGAAGCAGTAAATTGGTGCATGAATTTGTCAATTTTTGTATGAAAGTGTGAGACAATTGTATATTGTATTGAGATCTCTTGGATTATAGTTTTTTATGATATTGTTTCATGATCCATGATATATACATAATATATGATAGTGGGGTTTTTATCTTTATACTTTCCCGGTAAAACATATGTGTTATGTGTGATTGATCTTTCTTCTTGATATTGCAATTCGCGATCGTGTTTTAAATTCTGCAAGAATATTTATAGAAGAGATTATGTATTTAACAGTGGAATATAATTGTTAAATCAGGAAAATCCAAGCAATACATAATTTGTATTAAAATTTCTACATGGTATCAGAGCATAGGAGATTGTAGAAGTTGAGTTTGTGATTGGATAGAATTTGAATTTGCAGAAAGTATTTCTCGGTGCTACAGCTAATTCAAGATCGAAATGGATTTCAATGGATTGAGGTTAAAGTATGCACTTGAGGGAAGCTCTAACTACATTTATTGGAAGGACAAGATGGAGGCAATACTCGAAGACAATGGCTTGAAGGAATTCACTGACAAAGATGTTCCTAAGCTAGATGCTGCAAATCTTGATGCATGGAAAAAGAAAGTGACAAAGGCGAGGAGGATCCTATTGGAGGGAGTATGAGACCACATTGTCTCAAACCTCCATTGGAAATCCACACCATATGCAATGTGGAAGCCTTTGACGGATCTATTCCAAAATAACAACGACCATAGGAAATTGGTGATCAAAGATAAAATCAAGAAGATCAAGATGGAGAAGGGCAACTCCATTCCAAAATATCTCACGAAGTTTGTCCAATGTTGGGATGGGATGGGGAATGTGGGAATAATAGTCATTGATGATGATTTGGGCTTGTCTCTCCTAGGACTTCCCAAAAAATGGCATAGTTATCAAGACTCTGTCAATGGAAGGGGAAAATTGCCAGATTGGGAACGACTATGGTTGGATTTGGTGCAGGAGGAGTTCAAGTGGAACACCAGAGATGGCTCTTCATCAAAGCATGATGATGAATAGGATTTTTATTTGGATGCCAAGGCAAGGAAAGGGAAGGGGAAGAAATTCCATTCAAAATCCGAGTCTAAAGGAAAGAAGCTGGATTTGTCCAAAGTGAAGTGTTTTCACTGTCACGAACATGGACATCTCACTACTAATGGCCCTTGACTCACAATTTGAACTTGACTTCTCCTTGATCGCATGCATGGTGTCAAGTGAATTGGGATCGGTGTGGTATTTGGATAGTGGCGCTTCCTTCCACATGACGGGAGATAAGGATATTTTCAGTGACTTGGAGGAGAGAGATCTCAAAATGCATATAAAGATGGGTGAATATGGACCATACAGTGAGACTGGCACTGGTACCATTACCTTTCATATGGATTCAGGTAGACCATTTCAATTGAAATGTGTTATGCATGTTCCAGGTCTGAAGAAAAAGTTGGTCTCAGTTGCAATGTTGGAGGACAAAGGCTATGATGTTGTTTTCAGCGATGGAAAATCCTTCCCATGACACAAAACAACAAGTCAAGTCAAGAAGATAGGGATTCGAGTTAATAATCTCTACAAGATGGAGGTAGATGGCGGTGTTGCCATGATGGGAAAGGCATAAAACGTTGTGAGCCAAGATGAGTACGAATTATGGCACAGGCGATTGGGCCATCTTCATCATGGAGCCTTGAAAATCATGCATAAAATATCTACTAGACTTCCAATGGGAACACTTGCTTAGTTAGATCAGTGAAAGGGTTGCACCATGGGGAAGTATGTAAATTCCACCTTTCATGAAAAGGAGAACCACGATTCGGTGATCCTGGAGAGAATTCACACAGACGTGTGTGGACCATTCTTGGTTGCTTCAACAACAAAACACAAGTATTATGTTATTTTTGTTGATGAATTTTCTCGTAAATGTTGGATCTTCTTCATGCAGAAGAAGGATCAAACATTATCAAAGTTCTGTGAGTTTAAAGCATTAGTGGAGAAAGAATCGGGGAAGCAAGTGAAGGCTCTGAGGAGTGATAATGGTGGAGAATACATCTCTAACAAATTCAAATACTTCTGCAACAAAGAAGGAATTCAAAGAGAACTCATAGCACATCATAACCCATAGAAAAATGGGGTTGCAGAGAGGAATAACAGAACGATTGTGGGTGCAGCACAAGTGATGTTGCATGATCAAGGCCTACCAATGCATTTGTGGGTGGAAGCATGCAACATTGTGGTTTATGTGAAAAACCATTGTCCTCATAGAGTACTTGGCATGAGTACACCTGAAGAATCTTTCACTAGTAAGAAACCTGATGTTTCTCATTATTTTAAGATTTTTGGCTCATCTGTTTATGTGCATGTGACCAAGAATTCCAGGAAGAAGATGGAGCCGACTGCTGAAGTTGGGATATTTGTGGGGTACATAGAAACACCCCATAATTATCATGTGTATTTTCCTAATAGTAATATGAATGTTATGCGATTGGATATAAAATTCGATGAAGGGAAAGCCATGCGTTTGTCGCTTGAGAGGGAGATAGAATTGCATGCAGAGGAGGAAATGCTAGTTCCCAAAGATGAGTCTCAAGATGTGGATCATCCACATGAGGAGGTTCATGGAGTGGAGGAAGACACTCATGCAGAGCCATCCATCAGAAATGGAAAAAAGCACACCACGGAAGTTGATAGATTGAGACTAGATGTTGCACAGAATGTAGGAGCCCCTACTTCATAGCGCAGACAGAGACAGTCTCCTGATCGATTTACTGGATGCATGGCTCTCATGAGAAAATGTATTGTGATTGTACCATCTTCCTTTTAGGAAGCAGTGCAATATCCCACTTGGGTTGATGCAATGGTGGAGGAGTATGACTCCATTTTCAAAAATAGTGCATAGGAAATTGTCCCAAGATCGGTTGACAAATTAGTGGTAGGTTCGAGATGGATCTACAAAGTAAAGCAAGCTACTGATGGGAGTGTGGATAAATACATGGCCATATTTGTGGCCCGGGGCTTCTCATATATTGAGGGGATAGATTATGATGAGACCTTTGCACCTATCGCAAGGTACTCTTCCATAAGATTTATCTTTTCACTGTCAGCGCGGATGGGTTGGTGCATTCATTAGATGGATGTAAAAAATGTGTTTCTCAATGGGATCATTGAGGAAGAGGTGTACATAGAGAATCCTGAAGGATTTGAGATCTTCAATAATGATTCACATGTGTGCCGACTCAAAAGAGCATTGTATGGGTTGAAGCAAGCACCCCGTTCTTGGTACACTCGGATAGACAACTATTTCACTGGACTGGGCTTCACCAAAAGTGAAGCCGATGCAAACCTATACCAAATTGTGGTGGAGGGTAATATTTTAATCATTGTTCTTTATGTTGATGATTTAATACTGACTGGTGATGAGAAAATGATACACTCATGCAAGGAGGACCTCGCAAAGGAGTTCGAGATGAAGGATATGGGCCTTCTTCATTATTTCCTTGGATTGGAAATATGGCAGTTGTTGGTCACTATAATTGCTTAATTAATTCAAACAATCAAGTGATACATAAATTGTCAACCCAGGGAAGTCTGTTTATTTCAAAGATAACCACGCACTATATATGCTCAATTCCAAAAGCAACTCAGAGTTGTAGCAAAGGAAACTATATTTATCACACTTGCCCTTGAATGAACTGAAGTTCTGACTTAAATTACAGGAAAGCAACTTACCTATTGCAGATCTTAAAGATTAATCTAAAGAATCCTAGATTACATTAAAATAACATTGCAATAGGAAAGAACAACTATTATGTAACCAGAGAACAGGACCCTTACTCTCAAGCAAAAAACTTCAGTACCCTGATTCTGATTAACACTCTTTCATGAAAACAGTAATGCAGAGAAGGCTAAATCTATCTAGCAGAGAACAGAGCCAACTAATTCCTTCCTTTCTAAGCAGGAGTCTTAAGCCCTATTTCTGATTAGCACACTTGTGGAAAATGTCTGAAATCTACAGAGAACAAGGTATTATGATTCCTTCCTTTCTGAGAAGGAACCCTTACCCAATCTCCTGCTAACACACTTGCAGAAGTAATTGAAATCTACAGAGAAAAAGGTCTTCTGATTCCTTCCTTTATGAGAAGGAACCCTTAACCCAATCTTATGCTAACACACTTGCAGAAGTAATTGAAATCTACAGAGAACAAGCTCTTATGATTCCTTCCTTTCTGAGCAGGAACCCTTAACCCAATCTCCTGCTAACACACTTGCAGAAGTAATTGAAATCTATAGAGAACAAGGTCTTCTGATTCCTTCCTTTCTGAGCAGGAACCCTTAACCCAATCTCCTGCTAACACACTTGCAGAAGTAATTGAAATCTATAGATAACAAGGTCTTCTGATTCCTTCCTTTCTGAGCAGGAACCCTTAACCCAATCTCCTGCTAACACACTTGCATAAGTAATTGAAATCTACAGATAACAAGGTCTTCTGATTCCTTCCTTTCTGAGCAGGAACCCTTAACCCAATATCCTGCTAACACACTTGCAAAAGTAATTGAAATCTACAGAGAACAAGGTCTTCTGACTCCTTCCTTTCTGAGCAGGAACCCTTAACCGAATCTCCTACTAACACACTTAGAAAATCATCACACAAGATCACTGCTAAAAAGGATTAGAGACTTCATGAAAATAAACTAAGTTCTTCAACGAGACAGAGTTCAATAGTGTTTCAGCAAAGTGGATTTCATTAAAAGTAGTGTTTCAGCAGACAAAAGTTAATCAAAGAAAAAACAGAGATTATACTAACAAACTCTAAAACTAATAGGTAAATCTTGTGAAGAAGGTGGGCCCTCCCTTCTCACAAGATTCCCCTGAGATGAAAAAGCTAGAGAAGGATGCTCAAAACAATTTTCTATTCATCTGTCAAAATATCATATTACAATCTGGAAAATGAAATACGTCCCTCTCTCTGAAGCTTTCTCAATACATAAAACTTGGATCCATCGAATGATGATTTCCTCTTATTTAAAGAGGGAATCCCTTCGATACAATTGATCAAAAATTACAATGTGTATCTGAGTCCTATCTTTAGTCGGATCTACTTTCTAAACCAGAATAGGATGTCCTAGTCTCGCACAACATAATGCTATTACAGGAGCTGAATGAGGTATTGATGTTACGGCTGGTGTAACAACTTCTTCTCGTTGCTGCTGATGCTGTTTCAGCATCGCAATTCGCGGGTTGTTTCAGCCACGTGAATTGTGCTCTGACTGTGTCGGCATTCTTCTGTAGGAGCGACGGTTAGTGCTTTGTTGACCGCTGACTGTAATGGCTTCCTTTGTGTTTCAACATCGTCGGTCCTGGCGGTTTCCTCTGTGTTTCAACATCTGTGACCTGGACTGTGTAACAGCTCGGTGTTTCAGCATCTGTGACTCCGGATTGTATAACAACTCTGTGTTTCATCATCTGTGACCTCAGACTGTATAACAGCTCTGTATTTCAGCATCAGTTCTGTGTTTCAGCAACAGTGACAGTTATGTGTTTCAGCAACAGGCCTCAAATGCTAATCTGCAGTTTTGAACACTTATGCATTTCTAATCAATGGTCAAGTATGAGAGTGATGTAAAATATTATGCAAAACAGATAAACGTATAGTAATGAGAAGGGATGTTGTATACCTTTGGAATGATCAGATAAAGTGATAGTATGAGTCTAAATATAGGTGATCAAGAGTTTAATAGTGGCAAAACGTATAGGCAAAAAGGTACATTGTGTGGTCCTAACATCCCCCCCAACTCAAGGTGTTGCGTGTCCTCAGGAAACTCACTCTGAATCAGAGTCTGGATACCGACTCTGAGCATGTAAGTTACTCAAGCAGTAAATGTGGGAGGTACTTGTCCGTTGGCGTTCTGAACCCTTGGACCTGCTGTAATATTTTCCATGCTGCTATTTATGCCTTCTTAGGCAGCTTATAACTGACTTGATACCTTTATATTGGCAACCAGAGGATGGGAAAATAAAACCGGTACCCTATCCAGTTTTCAGCACAATGCCTAACACACTGGATGTAGTTGGGTATCCTGGAAATTGCTACTTCTAGGTTGGCAGGACCAAAAGGATTGTTCTCTTGTCTCTTCTCCGTGGATTGCTGCCAAAATAGGTTATTGGCCTAGAGGGCAGGAATATCTATGGATCTGATGATGTGCTGACAATCCTGGAAGACTTCTGATTATAGCTGCTGAACATGTTCAGTCACCCCTGGTTGTTTTAAGAACTCATAATATTCTGTGATAAAGGTGGTTTCCTTCTGTGGTTCTGGACTAATCTAGAGGAGGCGATTATCTTCATTGTGCTTAGCAGCCAAAAAGTCATCTTGCCACAAAATCTGATTATAGAGAAAGGAAGTGAATGCTCGAATTTGGATGTCCCCAACAAGGGGATTTATGTTTAGCAGCCTGTTCTCGGGAATAGCCTTATTATGAAAGTATGCCTCACAGAGGAGGTGTTGATCCCTGGTAGAGGTTGCTACAAAAGTTTTGACAAAATCTGCTGGTTGTAGTACTCCATGGGGTTTACCTTCTATAATGGATTTGATCTGAAACCATGTGAGTCTCTCCATAAGGAATAAGGAGTAGTTGCAAGATGGATTTCTTGTGGCCAGTAGCTTCTGCACCAAATCAAATACCAGGACCAATGTGCCTTTCAATTCTTTGTTCTTCTTCTTAAGGTCACGAGCTTCCTGGCGTGTCTGTTCTAATGCTTCCCAATTTGAGTAAGTATGATTTATCCAGATTTGTTTGTGCACTTGCAGGTTTTTGGCTTGTGTTTCGACATACTCTTTCTTCCATTTTTGTATTTCTGCCTGCTCATCCCATAGCTGAGTCTGTGTTTCAGCATTGGAAGTAGTGGGATTAGGTAAGGTTTGAGTGGATTGTTCCCTGGAAGTGGGGAGATTGATTTGGTTGGGAGGTGTAAATTCCTCCATAGGCACTGTCTGTACAGCCTTGTTGATAAAGGTAGGGGCTTCTTTTGTTGCAATGCAAGGCTCATTCTTAAGCTTGGGAGGGCCTGCTGGTTCTTGTGTTGCAGCAGGTTCAGTCTTAAGCTTGGGAGGGCCTGCTGGTTCTTTTGTTGCAGCAGGTTCTTCCTTGGCTACAAAGGGTGAAGGAATAGGGGCTGCTCCTGGCAATGGGACTTGGAGGAGAGAGATCTCAAAATGCATATAAATATGGGTGAAGATGGACCATACAGTGAGACTGGCATTGGTACCATTACCTTTCATAGGGATTCAGGTAAACCATTTCAATTGAAATGTGTTATGCATGTTCCAGGTCTGAAGAAAAAGTTGGTCTCAGTTGCAATGTTGGAGGACAGAGGCTATGATGTTGTTTTCAGCGATGGAAAATCCTTCCCATGACATAAAACAACAAGTCAAGTCAAGAAGATAGGGATTCGAGTTAAGAATCTCTACAAGATGGAGGTAGATGGCGGTGCTGCCATGATGGGAAAGGCATAAAAAGTTGTGATCCAAGATGAGGACGAATTATGGCACAGGCGATTGGGCCATCTTCATCATGGAGCCTTGAAAATCATGCAGAAAATATCTACTAGACTTCCAATGGGAACACTTTCTTAGTTAGATCAGTAAAAGGGTTGCACCATGGGGAAGTATGTAAATTCCACCTTTCATGAAAAGGAGAACTGTGCTTCGGTGATCCTGGAGAGAATTCACACAGATGTGTGTGGACCATTCTTGGTTGCTTCAACAACAAAACACAAGTATTATGTTATTTTTGTTGATGAATTTTCTCGTAAACGTTGGATCTTCTTCATGCAGAAGAAGGATAAAACGTTATCAAAGTTCTATGAGTTTAAAGCATTGGTGGAGAAAGAATCGGGGAAGCAAGTGAAGGCTCTGAGGAGCGATAATGGTGGAGAATACATCTCTAACGAATTCAAATACTTCTGCAACAAAGAAGGAATTCAAAGAGAACTCATAGCACTTCATAACCCATAGAAAAATGGGGTTGCAGAGAGGAAGAACAGAATGATTGTGGGTGCAACACAAGCGATGTTGCATGATCAAGGCCTACCAATGCATTTGTGGGTGGAAGCATGCAACACTGTGGTTTATGTGAAAAATCGTTGTCCTCATAGAGTACTTGGCATGAGTACACCTGAAGAATCTTTCACTAGTAAGAAACCCGTTGTTTCTCATTTTAAGATTTTTGGCTCATCTGTTTATGTGCATGTGACCAAGAATTCCAGGAAGAAGATGGAGCCGACTGCTGAAGTTGGGATATTTTTTGGGTACATAGAAACACCCCATAATTATCATGTGTATTTTCCTAATAGTAATATGACTGTTATGCGATTGGATATAAAATTCGATGAAGGGAAAGCCATGCGTTTGTCGCTTGAGAGGGATATAGACTTGCATGCAGAGGAGGAACTGCTAGTTCCCAAAGATGAGTCTCAAGATGTGGATCAGCCACATGAGGAGGTTCATGGAGTGGAGGAAGACACTCATGCAGAGCCATCCATCAGAAATGGAAAAAAGCACACCACGGAAGTTGATAGATTGAGACTAGATGTTGCACAGAATGTAGGAGCCCCTACTTCATAGCGCAGACAGAGACAGTCTCCTGATCGATTTACTGGATGCATGGCTCTCATGAGAAAATGTATTGTGACTGTACCATCTTCCTTTTAGGAAGAAGTGCAATATCCCACTTGGGTTGATGCAATGGTGGAGGAGTATGACTCCATTTTCAAAAATAGTGCATGGGAAATTGTCCCAAGATCGGTTAACAAATTAGTTGTAGGTTCGAGATGGATCTACAAGGTAAATCAAGCTACTGATGGGAGTGTGGATAAATACATGGCCATATTTGTGGCCCGGGGCTTCTCATATATTGAGGGGATAGATTATGATGAGACCTTTTCACCTATCACAAGGTACTCTTCCATAAGATCTATCTTTTCACTGTCAGCGCGGATGGGTTGGCGCATTCATTAGATGGATGTAAAAAATGTGTTTCTCAATGGGATCATTGAGGAAGAGGTGTACATAGAGCATCCTGAAGGATTTGAGATCTTCAACAATGATTCACATGTGTGCCGACTCAAAAGAGCATCGTATGGGTTGAAGCAAGCACCATGTTCTTGGTACACTCGGATAGACAACTATTTCACTGGACTAGGCTTCACCAAAAGTGAAGTCGATGCAAACCTATACCAAATTGTGGTGGAGGGTAGTATTTTAATCATTGTTCTTTATGTTGATGATTTAATACTGACTGGTGATGAGAAAATGATACACTCATGCAACGAGGACCTTGCAAAGGAGTTCGAGATGAAGGATATGGGCCTTCTTCATTATTTCCTTGGATTGGAAATATGGCAGTTGTTGGTCACTATAATTGCTTAATTAATTCAACCAATCAAGTGATACATAAATTTTCAACCCAGGGAAGTCTGTTTATTTCAAAGATAACCACGCACTATATATGCTCAATTCCAAAAACAACTCAGAGTTGTAGCAAAGGAAACTATATTTATCACACTTTCCCTTGAATGAACTGAAGTTCTAACTTAAATTACAGGAAAGCAACTTACCTATTGCAGATCTTAAAGATTAATCTAAAGAATCCTAGATTACATTAAAATAACATTGCAACAGGAAAGAACAACTATTATGTAACCAGAGAACATGACCCTTACTCTCAAGCAGAAAAATTCAGTACCCTAATTCTGATTAACACTCTTTCATGAAAATAGTAATGCAGAGAAGGCTAACTCTATCTAGCAGAGAACAGAGCCATCTAATTCCTTCCTTTCTAAGCAGGAGTCTTAAGCCCTATTTCTGATTAGCACACTTGTGGAAAATGTCTGAAATCTACAGAGAAAAAGGTATTCCGATTCCTTCCTTTCTGAGTAGGAACCCTTACCCAATCTCCTGCTAACACAATTGCAGAAGTAATTGAAATCTACAGAGAACAAGGTCTTTTGATTCCTTCCTTTCTGAGCAGGAACCCTTAACCCAATCTCCTGCTAACACACTTGTAGAAGTAATTGAAATCTACAAAGAACAAGGTCTTGTGATTCCTTCCTTTCTGAGCAGGAACCCTTAACCCAATCTCCTGCTAACACACTTGCAGAATTAAATGAAATCTATAGAGAACAAGGTCTTCTGATTCCTTCCTTTCTGAGCAGGAACCCTTAACCCAATCTCCTACTAACACACTTGAAGAAGTAATTGAAATCTACAGAGAACAAGGTCTTCTGATTCCTTCCTTTCTGAGAAGGAACCCTTAACCCAATCTCCTGCTAACACACTTGCATAAGTAATTGAAATCTACAGAGAACAAGGTCTTTTGATTCCTTCCTTTCTGAGCAGGAACCCTTAACCCAATCTCCTGCTAACACACTTGCAGAAGTAATTGAAATCTACAGAGAACAAGGTCTTTTGATTCCTTCCTTTCTGAGCAGGAACCCTTAACCCAATCTCCTGCTAACACACTTAGAAAATCATCACACAAGATCGCTGCTAAAAAGGATTAGAGACTTCGTGAAAATAAACTAAGTTCTTCAATGAGACAGAGTTCAGTAGTGTTTCAGCAAAGTGGATTTCATTAAAAGTAGTGAATTGGACTGTGTAACAACTCTATGTTTTAGCATCTGCAACCTCGGACTGTATAGCATCTCTGTATTTCAACATCAGTTATGTGTTTCAGCAACAGGCCTCAAATGCTAATCTGCAGTTTTGAACACTTATGCATTTCTAATCAATGGTCAAGTACGAGAGTGATGTAAAATATTATGCAAAACAGATTAAACGTATAGTAATGAGAAGGGACGTTGTATACCTTTGGAATGATCAGATAAAGTGATAGTATGAGTCTAAATATAGGTTTTCAAGAGTATAATAGTGGCAAAAAGTATAGGCAAAAAGGTACATTGTGTGGTCCTAACAACAGTGAGATGATGAAATTTTTGTGTCTCAAGGAAAGTATGCAAGGGAGATACTGGGTAAGTTTCACATGGAGGGCTGCAAACCCATGGATACTCCTCTTCCAGGAAACTGGAGGAAAGAGGATGCTACTTCTGGAGAGGTATTGGATGCTACTGTCTATCGAAAGTTAGTGGGTTCACTAATGTATCTATTGAACACAAGATCAAACATTTTCTATGCAGTTAACCATCTAAGTCAAGCGATGGTTAATCCCACTAAGCTCTTTTGGAAGGTGGGTAAGAATGTCCTGAGATACCTGAGGGGCACATCTGAGTATGGATTATGGTACAGACAGATGAATGAGGTGAAGTTTCATGGCTTCACGGATGCAGATTGGGTGGGCAGCCCAACAGACAGAAAGAGCACATTAAGGGGATCTTTAGTATTGGATCTACAGTTGTTTCTTGGTACAGCAGGAAGCAGATATCCGTGGAACTCAGTTCAGCGGAAGAGAAATACATGGAAGCGAGTCAAGATGCATGTGAGGCTATCTGGATGAGAAATATCTTGGTTGGTTTGTTTGGTTCTCATTTAGATCTGATAGTGTTTCATTGTGATAATCAAAGTTGCATTAAACTCTCGATTAATCATGTGTTTCATGATAGATCTAAGGATATAGATATCTGGTATCATCATATCAGATATTGTGTTCAATGGAAGATCATGTTGCTTCAGTACATTCCTACATAAGATCAGTATGTAGACATTCTGACGAAGGCGCTCACCAGGAGAAAATTTGAATACCATAGAGACAGGATGGGGGTGAAGGATAATCCCTTTCTTGTTGAGAGGGAGTGTTGAGAATCAACAAGAAGATCCTAGTGAAAATTATGCACCTACACTAGGATGGAGCCTCAGGCTATTTTTAAGTGGAAGTCTATTTTTAGATGATGAGCACATTCTATTTATAGATGAAGTCTATTTATAGATGGTGAGCAAATTCTATTTATAGATGTATGTCGACTATTATTATCCCTTAATAATAGTTGGATAATAAATATTATTCTATTCTCAATGAGCACTTGGAAATAGTTAACTGAAGTGGAAACTCAATTAGCTATAGGAAATTCGATTTCAAAGGTTGATTGGTGGGACATGCAAGTCAAATTAGTTGTAACTGAGTGATTCGAAGTTGTAACAGAGTTGGATGTGTAGTTATGTGAGTTGTGAAGTAGTTTAACTTAGTTAAGTGAGTTAACCTCGGTTGTACTAGTTGTAAATGAAATTACACTAGTGAGATATCAGTGAATTAATTATTAATTAATTCACAATCAAAGATCTCACATGCAACTGAAAATTTACCACTGTTAACTACATGTATTTCAGATCCAGTGGAGACCAAGTTGAGATAACAGGTGAAAGGGACAGTTTGACTATCAATTGTGACATTAGTGAGTGCACTCATGCAACCACACACACAGTGGATGTGTCCATGAGGATTGTGCATCCTAGGCAAGAGGAATTCATTCATTGCAGGGATTTCCATCAACAGGGACTGTGCAGAGGAGGCAGGTTGTCTAGAAACAATAAATTGGCACAAGAATTTGTCAATTTTTGTATGACAGTGTGAGAGGATTGTATATTGTATTGAGAGCTCTTGGATTAGAGTTTTGTATGAGATTGTTTCATGATCCATGATATATACATAATATATGATAGTGGGGGTTTTAGATTTATGCTTTCTCGATAAAACATCTGTGTTATGTGTGATTGATCTTTCTTCTTGATATTGCAATTGGTGATCATGTTTTAAATTCTGCAAGAATATTTGTAGAAGCAATTTTGTATTTAATAGTGTCATATAATTGTTATATCAGGATAATCCAAGAAATACATAATTTGTATTAACATTTCTACACTTCTTGAACATGTTTCCCCCTATTCTCAAGGTGAGTGGCTTACACACAAACTTCTTCAGGACTAGTGAGGTTAAACAATAGAAATGTATGATGAATATAACTATGAAGTGTTCCAATATACTTCATTAAAGTTTCATAAGAATCCAAAGGAATGTTCAATGCAAGAGCTTTCTTCCTAAATTCTTCTGTGAAACTTTGTACAGTTTGACCTTTACTTTGTCTTAAAGTTTTCCATTCTATCATTGCTTTATGTAAATACCTGTCGAGGAGTCTTAAATCCCTTTAACTCAACAGTAGGAACCAAACCCGCCATAGAGGCCCTATTAGAATCTGCGACATTTACTAGTGGAAAGGTTCTCCATATCTTGCAATCTGGCTAAAATAATCGATGGGATTTACGTTTTCTTACGAAGTCTTTCTCCTTCAGTTCACACGTTCTCTTTTTTTGTATTCTCTTAAGAGGGACTGATATGAAATAAAGCCAGTATAAACCAACTAAGTGAAAAAGTGGGAACAAACTTAACTACTGGAGAAAAGGCTAAGCTTGGGATAACCCTTTCACTCTAGCATGCAAACAATGATCGTCTATCACATGCATAGTACTAATACATTAACCGTATGGGTATTCCAATTATTGACTAAGATCCAATTTATCAGAAGAAAACATGCATGCGATAAACGATGGAAAGTGAAATAATTCACTCAACTATAATCCTCAATCGCATAATAACACAACGATTTATTTTCATCATTAAAGACAAGAATTGTAAAACATTGAATCAGATAACTTATCAATAGATTTAGTAGCTCTTACTCATTACAACATCCATTCATGAGATTAAATAAGAAATAATTCTTCTACACATCCAATCATACACGCATCTGATGAAAAACAAAATCTTGTCTCTGGTCCCAAAAGGGCTTCTCAATTAAAGGTAGCTCTGAAATAATTCTTAACAAAACCAAAAATGAGGATCTTTAAACAACCACCGACCATTTTCTAATAAGTTGATCCTCCTATTTATAACATACTATTAGCTAAAAATAATTGTTTAATTGCAACTAAGTAAAGAAAAACTCGCCAGATGGCGCTTTCTTCTATCAGTATTTCTAAGAGTCATCTTAGGATATCACTTAAGTGGGTGACTCTTCTCATACTTCGGCCACTTGATGAATAGATCCTCGCAGGTGTTGGCATACATGAATCTATGTTATTCCATTGGGTTCGAGTGAACCTCTCTTATCTTTACTGCTTGTGCTCGATACTTGACCATACTCACACTTAACTGTTGCAACATAGCCTGAGCTTTGATCGGGAGCTCTATAAATTGTCGCACTTGACCTAGTGTCGTGTCTGTCACCTTTGCTATTTCTTTGGTCCATGGTGAGTCTTCCTCAACATGCGATTTGACTATGTCAATCAAGTCGACAAAGTCATCGGGTGTGCCAAACTTGGGGAGTTCGATGTCTTTGATCACCCAGTTGATCTTGATCCAACTTTTCTCACACTTGGCCCATTTCTCTTGGATTTCTCGATGAGGTTCCTGAGACATTTTAACCCAATACTCGGCTGATTTCCTTATGCAGTCAATGTTCCTTTCCCTTAGCACTCAAATGTCGTGCTCTTCGCCATCTCGACCCTTTTGTACCGTGATGATATATTCAATTATTTCCATGGATTGTTGCACTTTCTCGTACCAACTCTCCATATATTTTCATGTGGCTAGCACCATGAGGGTGTCTTCTTGCAGCTTGTATATCCTTGCAATGAATATGTTCTGTTCATCTATAAACTTGTTGTAGGCCTCCTTGAATTCTCTCCTTAGGTACACCGCAGCCTGTGTGGTGTCCTTGTGATATTTCTCCAAGTGGCACAAATGTTCCAATTCCTTTAAAGCAGTAGCCAACTCCTCTTCATCCCTTTTTTCTTTGTCCAGGGTGGCATCTGTGATTTTCATCCCTACACTGATAAGATGTTTTGGAGTGCTCTGTATTTATCATATTTTCCTTTGTGGTGATGAGGATGGAGCGATCCAAAGTGATCCTCCTCTTCTTGGTGGTTCTCTGGACGATAGCTTTCCTTTTCCAGTCATAAGTGATGCAATGTATGCCAGCTACTTCGTCCACGGGTTCAGGGATTTGTTGATCTCCGCAGGTGAGTGTATTCCCCAAACTCCCGATGGTATATACTTGTTCAAGACTGGGTTCTTGAACTTCCTCCCTATGTTCTAAAGGCCCAAATTCTATTTTTTTCTCATCGAGGAATTGAGTACCAATTCAAATTGAGGCATCGGGGGTAGGCTTAGTACTTACTTGATCATCAGTCGTTGAGACACCGATTTCCTATTGTGTAGCTTCTTCCTTTGTTCACTCGACCTTGGCCCATCCTTCAGACTGTCTTCTTGGGTCTCTGGTGCATTGGGTAGTTCAGTATCTAATACACTCTTGATTTCATGTTCATTATGTGGAAGACCCTAAATTTGAGCATCGGGAACTGGGGAAGATGACTTCATTAGATCCTTTTCCTCTTCGATATGTACAAGGTTCACGAGGGATACTTTCGGGCTCTCACCATCATCATAGATTTTTATTAATTCGCTTAGGGGGGTTGGCACATGTGCTCTCCATAATGTTCTGACTATCTCTGTTTGAGTCGAAACACCTGTCGGTGATCCAACCAGTGGCATTGTGAATTTGGGTTCGTCTAACCTGGTAATTTCATCAATGTATATCAATTCAGGGTTGCTTGGGCCTAATCAGCTTTCATCTGGGTTTTCGGCATGGAGCCTTGTCATACCTATGAGGTCCGGGTCATATTGTAGTTGATCAATTATTCGTTGTGCCTATTCTATCATGAGTAACCCCTTTTCCTGTGCATCCTGAGTCATGGGTAAACTATGTCTTTCACCGGGGCTACCAGGGGGGCTTCTATTGCTTTGACCGCTATCATTTCTTCTCTGGCCCCGAGGGCCCCTTGAGCCGATTGTTCTAGGATATTTTCCTATTCATCCAGGCTCATGGATTTGAACCTGTCCATTTTGGGGTTGACCATCCTTTCCACCATTTCATCCCAATCTTGGGCATTTTTTGTGAATATTTCATCTTCAAACTTGGCATGGGTGTATGGCTAGCAGGATGACACTTGTAAGGCATGTTTCAAGACTAGACCCTTTGGGTCATGTTTATGGAATCGACTAGTCTGGAATCTAAACTCCAATTGAATCAGTCATGCCTACATGGAAACCATAAGGTATGAATTCCCTTCTCTTGTCCTTGATTAGAGTGGCATTATAACCTTGCAGGATGGTCTGGTAGCATATCTCCCCCACTACAATCCAGTTAGGGACATGCATGGGTAGGAGATGAGGTGATCTAGTGGCCCCAAACACTCTGATGTAGGTATCACGCTCGTCGAGATACCAGTGGCCGACCTTTGATATCATATTTTTGGTCACAACTGATATTCTCAGACATTATTTCTTGAAAAGAATAAAGTAAATACATGCGATGAATTCATCGCAGATAAGGGAGTAGGATTTTTTGTACATGTTCTCATATAAGATTTTGAAATATACGTGGACCAGGAGTTCTACGATGTGCCAGCTCAGGTTCATGGTGCCAAAGATGTTTCTGTCACACATGACATCCAGTAAATACGAAGCCATGTAGAAGGCCAGAGTCTCTCCTTCTTTCGGCATTTGAGCCTGTTGTATGCAGGTGTTGAGCTGCTTGGAAATGATGGCTCCCTAGTTGAAGTCGATCCTAGAAATGGCCATTGTGTAAGCTAGAGGCATCCATGCCTCTGGAAATATGGAACAGTCTTTCTCCCCATACAACCGACAGATGAGATTCATCAGGTAGATGTATGGCTCCCTTAAGTTGGCAGTCTAGTACCAGCCAAAGGTTTGGTTGGTGTATTTTTTATCCTCTCTCCACCATGAGGCCATCACTCAGCTAGTGTCATGGCACTTGTAGAATTTTATGACAAAATCAGTGTTCAGTCACTCGTTTGGGTCTCTAAGCTTGTAATACTTCTGGACCTCCACCGGAAGGAAAAACCTAAAACACCCACCACTGTCGTCATTGATTAAACACTTCTATGTGTCTTTGTGGTTGATGAGCCACTGTAGAATTTATATATAAGGAATCACAGGGGTCCTTCTTGCTACCATGTGCAAGTATGACTGTAGGATATTCGGAAATACTTGGTTGTCAAGCACTCTCACATCTGGGTCATTGTGTGGGATGTACTCCGGGAATTCCTCTCAACTGGTCTTTTTGAAGAGTTCTCCCCAATGTGGGAGTGCCATTTTGGTCCCTATGTTTGCCTCTATGTCTCCAAAGGTCATTGGTTGAATGAAAATATTCTTTGTAGATATATTAATGAGTGTTTCTAGCCTCAGAGTGTATTCCAACTATTTTTCTACCCCTGGAAAGGACCCTTCTCCTACCTCTGGTTCTTTTAGCTTCGGTGTCCTCGACGATCGTCTAGTGGTCAGCTTTCTTGGAGGCATTGTTCCTGTAATTGAAATAAATATTTTAGAGACTGCGTATAGAGAAACATTGGATATAAGTGTCAGCATGAAAAATCCACAGACTGGTACATACCTGTAAATATTTTTAAACTTGGTTATTTGATACTCATGGGATCTCTGCCTCTTTCGAATTGCTCGTTTCACTTCTCCGAATGCTCTAAACTCCTTTGCGCATAGAATGGTTTCGTTTACAATGGCTCAAGCGAATTTAAACCGAGGAAGAACTTACTGTGTCATATCAACCATTTAATTCAGGTGATGAGTGGAATTCAAAAAAATCTTCCGTTGAATCTCTGCAACTTGAATTCATCATGGGTTGATGACAGAGGCACGGAGGGTAATGTGTTCTATCAGTAATTTCAAATGACCATTTTGATTCACACACGAAGCAACAAATAATGCAGGATATGGAATTAATTAGTCCCTTAAATGCTCTGAATCTAATCCTATCTAGCACTAAAATGTCCCATCATGTCGCTTTCTCAGTGGGTGGATTGGGGATCGGGGATGTGCCAAGAACATTTTCATTATTATCCTTCTGCGAAAAACCTACGATGCCAATCGATTTCATCGTCCGGTGCTGACGTGGAAAAAATGACTCGGAGGTGTGACTTGGACCTAGGGAGCCAAGAATGACTTGGGGTTAATCTAGACTGTACAATTAATCCAATCTGGAAAAGAAACGTGGCTTTGAAGACCGGTGACTTAATTTGCACGTATTAGTAGGAGTTGTGACTTTCTTCAAGTTGTGCGTTCTAAAATAAACCTGGGTTCACCGATGCCAAAAAGATATCGGGGGTCGATGATCAGGGATAAACCTATTGCACATTTTTCTTCGGAGTAGCTTCCTCGAAAATGCCCGATGCCGAAATTCTTCAGGAATTGGTGGTCGGGAAAAACTCTTTAGCATGGTCAGAATGTTCGTCGTGATTCGGTCTTCTTCGATTCCGACAAACGCGTCGGGTATCGACTATCGACGATATATTTTCTTTCTTCTTAAATGTTTACTCCCTCCGCTTTTTATCGATGCCGAAGGGGATCGGCTATCGACGGTGTCCGTAAATGATAATTTTCATGAAAAAAAACTTCCTTTCACCGATACCGGTGAGGATCGACGTTCAACGACTGAGTTTTTTCAAGTGATTCTTTTTTACCTCTTAATTCCTTCCAATGACGAATATTGAGTGTGTCAGGTGAAGTGTTTTGGCTGTTGATTCCTTATTTAAGTGTTAGGTCTCTTTAATTCATGGGGTTTTATAAATTTAGACAAACCTGAATAGCTAATGAGAGTCAAGAGAACAAGCAAAGACAAAAACTTTCTCAAAAGGAAATCGAATTCAGATAGTGAAAAGATCAAGTGGTAACCAAAAAGTGAAAAATTGACATAGGATTTTTAGGGTTTGTTGAGTGCTCAACAAATGGCGACTTACTGGGCGAAAGAAGAATCTTTGTTCCTCCCTCGGTTTTGACTGATGCGAAAGCTGGTGAAGAACTTAACTAGGTTTTATCATAGCCCCTTTCACCCTTGTATTTGAAATTCCTCGGTTGACACATCCAGGCCTACCTGTGGGGTTTTCAAACTTTATTATGCCTTCGTTTCCTATAACCTTAACTCACTCCCCCCTTTGACAAGATTCTAGTAAAGCATTCACTGGAACTAGGCCTTTTAGTCACCCTTATTCATTTTCTACAGTGTTGCTCTGCTTCCAGCAGGCGTCCATAGCCCTGAAAAAGTCACCCTGATGTCACAGACCTTTCTCTGCTTCTAGCGAGCATCCATATCCCCGATGAAGATATCTGCATACCCTATCCTACTGTGCACTAATTTGATATAGTTGAATTTTATTTTGGCAGAATTCCCTGAGTGAGCGAGAGAGGATGACGTCTTTTATTTCCAAAAATGAGTTGGTTAAGGTGAAACTCACTAGCTGTGTCTCTGAAGTGCATGTAGTCCCTTCCAGCTTATCGTCTTTCCCTTAAGGTTTTACCACACCACTAAGAAAACATTCCTGCTTTTCTCCAAAGTTGTTCATATACGCAGGCTAGACAAAGAATCTCTTGAAACAAAGGCAGGTTCCTCAGTGTTTCTTGTCTTTGTATGTGAGAGACGAGTTAGGAACAGAGTTCGCTATGTCGCATGATTTGAGGTCAACCATTGTCTTTCTAAAAAGAATCTTTCAAAATATCATAAGCACAATCGAAAAAGATAAAACAAAAGGTATAAATGCAAAAGATACATCGACGCATCTAAAATAAACACATAAGATATTATTATTATTGTTGTTGTTGTTGTTGTTGTTGTTGTTTTATTGAAAATATTGTTTTAGGGCTTGGCCATTTACCGGGAGGGCATCAGGTTCACCCCTTATATTTTGTAGTCGATACGTGCCTAACCCAATATTCTCATCCACCTGGAAAGGTCTAAGCCATAGATTCTAAAACTTAGAATGTTTTCCTTTAGGCTCATTTTCTCTGTCCCACTTTAGGACTAAGTCTCCTACTTCAAAATTATTCTCTTTAGACTCATGCTTATCAAACCATCTTTTAACTCTCTGCTGGTGGGTTATGAACTTTGATTTAGCTTTCTCCCTTTCTTCTTCTAACATGAGAAGAGGGTTAATTATTTGTTGTAAGGTTGATGAGGGATGCCCTCTGGACTCTTGAGCAAGTTAAAGATATGAAAGATATAGCTCATTAGAGAGAATGGCTTCCTGCCTGTATACCAGAAAGTATGGGGAATTCCCTATATCTTCCTTGGGTGTGACCCTATCATCCCATAAAGCATTATGAAGTGAATTATGCCAATTTCTCTGGTTGTTTGCAACTTTTTTCTTTAATATTCTTACTAGGTTCTTATTAGTTGATTCTGCTAGCCTGTTTCCTTGTGGATAATAGTTTGTAGAGTATCTAATTATGATTCCTTTGTCCAGAGAAAAATTTGTTAATAGGGTGGAAGAAAAGTAAGCTACATTATCAAAAATAAGGACAAAAGGGATACTAAACCTTGTGATTAGTTGTTGTTCTATGAATTGGATTACCACCTTCTCATTTACATGAGTCAGAGGGATGGCCTTTGCCCATTTCATGAAATAATCAGTGGCAGTAAGTATGTACTTATACTATTTTGAATAACTTGGTGTAATTGCTCTTATGATATCTAAACCCCATTTCTCAAAAGGCGTAGAAACGGTCACCGGTTGGAGTGGGACAACTGCTCTCTTATCCCTCCCCATGCTTATTTGACCAAGTTTTATAGTTTCTAGCATAAGTGTGAGTGTATTTGAACAAAGTGGGCCAATAGTAGCCAACTCTCAGTATCTTATGAGCGGTGGTGTCCCCTGCAAAATGTCCACCGGAAGGGCCATCATGGAGCTCCTTTAGAACTTTATCGACATCTTCATGTTTGAGACATATTAAAAGTACCCCATCATAACTAACCTAGAAGAGTACCAAATTTATGAGGTGATATTGTGTGGATTTTAACCTAAGATCTCTCCTTTACCTAGGGTTTAGGTTTTCTAGGAAAGTCCCATGGTGCAGGAGATAAGTCAATTTCTCATACCAAGACTCCTACCCTAGGGAAATGTATGAAGCTTCACCACACCATAATTCCATTTCGTTCTCCCATCCCGGGTATTCATTTACTTGGTCCTGAGCTTCAGCTGCTAGTTTGCATAACCCTTATCCTTTAAACAGTTTAGCAGGTTTTATATCTAGATCAAATTCTTGGATTACTTCCAGCTAGTTTCCTCTTCTTTCCCCCATCACTTGTTGAGTAAATAGGGATCAGACTACAGGGTGAGGCACGATTAATTTGGTGTGGTTCTTGAGGATGTAAGATCTGAAGTGTTTTACTGCCTTGTATACCACATAGGCTTGCTTATCTATAGCAGGGTAATTTAGTTCAACCCCCTAGAGATTAGTGCTCATGAATGACACAGGGGCCTCATTGTTTCCATCATCCTTCTGAGTTAATACCACGACTAACGATTGGTCGGAGGTGAAAGTATAGAGGAAGAAATATTTGTTGAAATCAGGACTTCGCAGCACTGGGGCTTGAGATATTGTACTCTTGATATTGCTGAAATCCTTCTTTTGTTCATCATCCCACTTAAATTTGACATCTTTATGAATCATTTTTTTTAAGTGTTTAATAGTTTCTGCGAAATCGGGGGGGAATTCCCTCAAAAAATTGATTTTCCCGAAGAACGATTACATAGCCTTTTTGTTGTGAGGTAATGGAAGCTGAGCTATAGCCTTAATCCTTTATGGATTGATGTGAATGCCTATTTGAGATATAATTTTTCCTAACAACTTACCTTCCTCGACACCAAAAATGGTTTTCTTAGGGTTTAAGGATATACCGCATTCCCTACACCTCTTGAAAATCTGGGTTAAATGTTGGATGTGATCTTCTATGTTCTTTGAATACATAGTCACATCGTCCAAGTAGACTACTACACACTTGTTGATTAGTCCCCGAATGCTACATTAATGGCCCTCTGGAAGGTCGCTCCTGAATTGATTAACCCAAAAGGCATGCCTTTGTAAGTGAAGGTCCCCCACTTGGTTCAGAAGGTATTTTTCAAGCGGTCTTATTCTAAAACTAGAACCTAGTTGTAACCTAAGAAATTGTCCAGTAAGGAGAAAATATCAGAGCCAGATACAGTCTGCAAGAGTTGCTCTATTGGCGGGACTGGGTAGTTTTCCTTTTCTGAAGCTCTGTTGAGGTTTCTGAAATCTATGCATAGGCGGATCTCCCCGTACGTTTTTCTTACAGGAACCAAATTTTCTACCCATGCAAAGTGTCTAACCTGGAAGATAATTTTAGCATCTAAACGTTTCTTCAATAATTGACACATGAGAGGTTCCAAGGAAGGGTGATACTTTCAGAGCTTCTGTTGGAAGAGTTTCACTTCGGGTTTTAATGGGATAGTGTGTTGAATGATACGAGTATCATAATTTTTGAGATCTCGGTAGGACCAAGCAAAAACATATTGATATTTTCTAAAAAGTTTGAGATAAGCCTTCCTTTCCTCTTTAGATATTGTCTTGCCGAGGTTTATGTTTTTTGGGTTTTCTGGGGTTCTGAGATTTATAGTTTCATGCATGGGATAGGAACTTCCTCTGTTTGTGTTCTTTAACCCTTTAAATATTTCCCTTAGCTCAAAAACATTTTCCAAATTGGCTATTCCCTTCGGTATCGTGTGAGATTTTGATTTCTCAGTCGGTTGATCTGTTTAAGGATTGGTTCCTGCTGATTGTTCCTGGAATACTTCATCGTCAATAGCCAAGTATTTAAAATTATCCTAATTGGTTAGAAATTTTATAATTTGTTCGTCTCCTTCAAATACCTTCCAATTAGAAATATTTTTAGGCACCGATGGTTTGTAGATAAATTCTACAGTCAACCAGGAGGCTTCATAATCTTGTAGAGTTTATCGCTTTGAAGTAGCGGTGGCCAGGGAATTAGCAAGAATGTTCTTTTCTCTGGGAATAACAGTAATGTTGAAAACTTCAAAATTCTTTATTAGTTGGTGCCCTTCATGTTGGTAATTCTTCAGGTGTGGGGTGTTGCAATGTATAGTATTCCTTACTTATCTAATGATGATTTCAAAATCTCTGAAAACCTTCATTTTTTTAACGTTCAAGTCCATGGCTTTCTTTAGTCCTTGTACTATAGCTTCATATTCGATGGTATTTTTTGTGAATTGGAACTCTAATCTACAGGATAGGAAATGTTGTTTACCTTTTGGGTCAATGAGGATGCACCCTGCCCCAGACCCTTCTTGCGATTTAGATCCATCAAAGTATAAGGTCCGAACTTGTGGGAAAAACCTATCAGCTTCCTCTTTCTTGTCACTTCCCTCTTTTCCTCATGTTCATTCTGTGATTTCTAATGCAGGTTCTTAGCAGAAGAGGGTTTCCTTCGCCACTGTCGGCAATTCCTCTTGAAAAATCATTTTGGATTTTTGAGTCAGGGGAACATCATATGAGAGGGGGGAGAAATTTTTGAAGTTGGAATCACAGGAATAAATTCCTAACACAGGGAAATCTGTTGATGAGGGTTCATTTAGGGTTTATAAGTCAATGACAATATGTTTTAAATATATTTCCCTATCGATCCTGATCATGTTTGTGTGCCCTTGTAATGGTAACCAAAGGTGAGCCCAGTCTATACTAAAGTATGTGTTTAACTTCTCAGACCAATATCGACTTAATAACAATCAATAAGCTTCTGGGATATCAACTACAATGATGTCAATCACCGGCACAAATTTAGGGTGTGTCGCTACTCTAATCATAACATCTTTGAGTTCTTCCATGACCTTCACCTGGGTTTTGTCTAGTTGTATCACATGTTTATCACTTTTGAGAGGTATTGTGTTTAATTTTTTGTATATAGACAAAGGCATAACATTATAAGATGCTCATGAGTCGACCAAACAGTTATGGAGGTTTCTGTTGAAGACTTCAAAAGTTAAAAGGAATGGTGGGACAAAAGGTTTTCCCTTCTTATCTTCAGAGAAGGAATTCACAGTTGGTATATTTCCTAGATCTGTGCGTGTTATATTTCTTCATTGGTTAGTACTCATTGTAGGATTTTCTATTGATTTCAAAGCTTGTAACATGAAATCCTTTTGCTAAGGGATTCTACATATGTCTAGGACTGATATGTTTTCCTTTAAATTCTTCAAATATTCTACTATGTTGTAATCTAGCTTGGGTGATTCTCATGTATGGATGTTTATAGGGTTTCTTCGAGGAGAAAAATCTTCTTTCGGGTGATCGGGAGCTGGTATTCCTCCTAAAGTTTAGGTAGTAACAAGGTTGTCTAAGACTGATTGACCCCTACTTCATTTTTTCACAGCCAAGACTTCTGCGGGTGTTTCTTGAACCTCAAATAGGTCATTGGAAGGCATAGGTAAATCTCGATCCCATATCAAAATGGTTGTTTCTTCCAGTGGGTCAACCTCTTCCTGATCTACGATATTTATAGTTGATCTGCTGGATTATTCGGTTAGCGAAAGCTCATATAGAAACTGATTGGCCATCAAATTCATGGCATGCACCCATTGAGGGCAGTCTCTTTCAGAGTGTTTCTCGTGATGATAGGTACAGAAAGAGTCGGATGCTACATTCCCCAGATCGATAATTAAGTTGTTTGGGGGAGGTTCAATTGCTTTGAAAGGAGGATTTCTTTTGAAGAAAGGTTTATAGGGCCTATGGCCTTTGTTTCCTTCCCCTTCACTTGTCTTCATGTCTATGATCTCATTTGATAGTTTTTTTACCATGCATTGTAGGTCCTCTATGTCCCAACTTCCCTTTTCATGAGTTTATTCTATTTGTTTCCCTGGGGTTCGAGTAAGCAATAGTCCTCTCCTAGGAGAAAGTTGAACTTCTTTATTAACTAACGAGACCTGTCCTTCTTTGCATCCTTTCATTTGGAACTCTATCATCTTGTCTTCTTCAAAATTTTCAGCCAGGGTTGGTTTGGCAACCCTCTTCACAAACATGGAAATATAAGCTGGGAGAGCATTGGCATATACCTCGATTTGCAACTCCTGAGTAGAATTAGCTTCTGGATGGAATTTTTTTAAGATGGTGCTAAATATTTTTTTGAAGTCTTTAACCCTTTCCTTCGAAATCATGGTGGTGGTGAACAACACTTCCATCAAAGCTCCTGTAGTAGTTTCTTCTGCAAATTTATCTAGAAAATCCTTTTGAAAATTCATCCAACTAGTTATGGACCCTACATGTAAGTTAAAATACCATGTGGAAGATGAATTCTCGAAAGTGTAGGGGAACATATTGCAAACTACATATTCATGTTGGACATTCATCAGTCTGATAGCTAGTATGAATTTCTTGTATGATCTTCAGGCAATCCTGAGGTTTTGGGGTCAAATTTAGGGAGTAACTTCTCTGGATGTCGGGGACGGCTATGTACTCATCCAGGGATGGCCAAAGAATCTCTGGAAAAACAAAGGTTGATTATTCTGAGGTGGCTTTCCCCTTTCTTCATCATGGTCATGGTTATCTTCCATGTCTTCAGATCCTGAAACAATGCATTTTGAGTTAAACCCTTCCTCTTCTGAAAAATCGTCTGGGTCAGAGAAGTTGTCAGCTGGTGTTTCAGGGATTAGGTTAAGAGGATGTTTGATTTCGGTGAGAGAAAAATATATCAGGTATTCTACTATGTACAAAAAAACCTGGTTGGGGGAATCGACCACTGGTTTGCTTACTTGTTTTATTCGAGGAAGTAACTGAGCTAAGGGAAGTGCAATGATATGTCGGGTGTATGCTCTTGTGATTATTATGAATTGATTCAATTCCTTGTGAGGAAGAGAATAAGGTATATCAGGAAACATGCGTTCTTCCTCTAGCTGGGTTGAGTTACTCATTTCAGGAGTACTCAGTGTGTGTGGGATTTCTTGGGAATGACTAGCCATGCATGTGGGTTGTTTTGAATCTACAGGTTTTATGAGATATTTTGTTAAAAATAGTGTCATCCATTCATTCGTCATTAATCCTTCTAGCACCAATTCTATTGAGGAGTCTTAAGTCCCTTTAACTCAACAACAGGAACCAAAACCACCATCGAGGCCCAATTAGACTCTGCAGCGTTTACTAGTGGAAACGTTCTCCAGATCTTGCGATCCGACCAAAATAATCGATGGGATTTATGTTTTCTTGCGAAGGATTTCTCCTTCAATTCACACATTCTCTTTTTGTTCTTTCTCTTAGGTGGGATTGATATGAGATAAAGCTGGTATAAACCAACTAAGTGACAAAGTGGGAACAAACTTAACTATTGGAGAAAAGGATGAGCTTGGGACAACCCTTTCACTCTAGCATGTAGATAGTGATCGTCTACTACATGCCTAGTACTAATACGTTAACCGTGCGGGTATTCCAATTACTGACTGAGATACAATTTATCAGAAGAAAACATGCATGCGATAAACAATGACAAGTAAAATAATTCACTCAACTATAATCATCAATCACATAATAACACAACGATTTAATTTCATCATTAAAGACAAGAGCTGTAAAACATTGAATTAGATAACTTATCAACATATTTAGTAGCTCTTACTCGTTACAACATCCATTCATGAGATGAAATAAGAAATAATTATTCTCCACATCCAATCATAAACACATCTAATAAAAAACACAAGCTTTTTTCTGGTCCCAAAAGGACTTCTCAATTAAAGGCAACTCTAAAATATTTCTTAACAAAACCAAAAATGAGGGTCTTTACAACAACCATTGACCCTTTGCTAATAGATCAATCCTGCTATTTATAACATACTATTTTCTAAAAATAATTGTTTAAGTGAAACTAAGTAAAACAAAACTTGCCAGATGGCGCTTTCTTCTATCTTTGTTTCTAAGAGTCATATTAGGATATCACTTAAGTGGGTGATGCTTCTTGTACTCCGACCACTCAATGAATAGATCCTTGCAAGTGTTGGCATATGAGAATCTATGTTGTTCCAATGGGGTCGAGTGAACCTCTCTTATCTCTATCGCTTGTGCCCGATACTTGACTATACTGGCACGTAATTGTTGCAACATAGCCTGAGCTTTGATCGGTTTCTCCATAAACTGCCGCACCTGACCTGACGTCGTGTCTGTCACATTTTATATTTATTAGGCCCATGATGAGTCTTGCTCGACATACGATTTGACTATGTCGCACAAGTAGAAAAATTCATCGGGTGTGCCAAACTCAGGGAGTTCGATGTATTTCATCACCCTCTTGATCTTGATCCATATTTTCTTTCACTTGGCCCATTTTTCTTGGATTTCTTAATGAGGTTCTCGAGACATTTTAACCCAATACTCGGTCGATTTCCTTATGCGGTCAATGCTTCTTTCCCTTAGCACCTAGATGTCATGCTCTTCGGTGTCTTGGCCCTTTTGCACCGCTATAGTCGATTATTTTCATGGCTTGTTGCACTTTCTTGTACCACCTCTCCATATCTTTGCACATGGCTAGCGCCATGAGGGTGTCTTCTTGCAACTCGGCTATCCTTGCAGTGAATAGGTGTCGTTCATCTGCAAACTTGTTGTAGGCCTCCTTGAATTCCCTCCTTAGTTACACCGCAACATGTGTGGTGTCGTGGTAATATTTTTCCAAGTGGAACAAATGTTCCAATTCCTTTAAAGCAACAACCAGCTCCTCTTCATCCATTATTTCTCTATCCAGGGTGGAATATGTGATTGCCATCCCTGCACCGATAAGTTCAAATGTTTTGGTGTACTCTGTATTTATCAAATATCCCTCCGTGGTGATGAGGATGGAGCGATCCAAAGTGATCCTCCTCTTCTTGGTGGTTCTCTAGACGATATATTTCCTTTTCTAGCCATAAGTGATGGCATGTATGTTGCCTACTTTGTCCACGGGTTCAGGGATTTGTTGATCTCCCAAGGTGAGTGTATTCCCTAGAATCTCGATGGTATATACTTGTTCAAGACTAGGTTCTTGAACTTCCTCCCTTTGTTCTAAAGGCCTGGCTTCTGTTTGTCGCTCATCGGGGAGTTGATTACCGATTTAAATTGAGGCATCGGGGGTAGGCTCAGTACTTACTTGATCATCGACCATTGAGACACTGATTTCCTATTGTGTAGCTTCTTCCTTTTGTTTGCACAACCCTGGCCCATCCTTCAGACTGTTCACTTGGGTATCTGGTGCATTGGGAAACTCAATGTCTAAGACACTCTTGATTTCTTGTTCATTATGTGGAAGAACCTGAATTTGAGCGTCGAGAACTGGGGAAGATGCCTTATCTAGCTCCTTTTCCTCTTCCATATGTATAGGGGTCATGAGGGATACTTCCGGGCTCTCATCATCATCATATATTTTTATTAATTCACTTAGGAAGTTTGGCACACTTTCTCTCCTTGATGTTTTGACTATCTCTGGTTGAGTCAAAAAATCTGTCGATGATCCAATTAATGGTGTTGTGAATTCAGGTTCGTCTAACCTGGTTATTTCATCAACGTCTATCAATTCAGGGCCGCTTGTGCATAACTGGATTTCATTTGGGTTGTCGGTAGGGAGCCTTGTCATACCTATGATGTCAGGGTCATCTTGCAACTGATCAATTATCCGCTGCGCTTGTTATATCATGATTAACCCCCTTTCCCATGTGTCTTGAGTCATGGGGAAACCTTTATCTATCACCGGGGCTACCAGGGGGGCTTCTACTACTTCAGTCACTATCATTTCTTCTCTAGCCCTGAGGGCCCCTTGAGTTGATTGTTCTAGGATCATTTCCTGTTCATCCAGGCTCATGGATTTGAACCTGGTCATTTTGGGGTTGGCCATCCTTGCCACCACTTCATCCCAGTCCTGGGAATTTTCTATGAAGACTTAATCTTCAAACTTTTCGTGGGCATATGGCTAGCAAGATGACACTTGTGAGGCATGTTTCAAGACCATACCCTTTGGTTCATGTTTTCCAAATCAGTTGGTCTAGAATATGAACTCCAATTGACTCAGTCCTTCTTTCTTGGCCTAATTGGTGTCCTTCACCATGTAGAAGCCAACATGGAAACCATAAGGTATGAACGTCATTTTCTTGTCCTTGACTAGAGTGGCGTTATAACCTTGCAGGATGGTCTGGTAGCATATCTCCCCCACTACAAGTCGGTCAGGTACATGTGCGGGTAGGAGATGAGGTGCTCCAGTGGCCCCAAACACTCTAATGTAGGTATCACGCTCGTTAAGATACCAATGGTCGACCTTTGATAACATCTTTTTGGCCGCAGCTGATAGTCTCGGGCATTCTTTCTTGAAAATAATAAAGTAAATACATGCAATGAATTCATCACATATAAGGGAGTAGGATTTTTTGTACCTATTCTACCATAAGATGCTAAAATATACGTGGGCTAGGAGTTCAGTGACGTTCCAACTCAAGTTCATGCCGTAAAGACATTTCTGGCACACGTGACATCCAATAAATACAAAACCATGTAGAAGGCTGGAGTCTCTCCTTCTTTCGGTGTCTGAGCTTAGTGTATGCAGATGCTTAGCTGCTTGGAAATGATGGCTCCTTAGTTGAATTCATTCCTGGAAATGGCCACTGTGTAAGCTAGAGGCATCCGTGCCTCTGAAAATATAGAGCAGCTTTATCCCCGTAAAACCAACAGACGAGAGCCATCAGGTAGATGTATGGCTCCATTAAGTTTCCAATCTAGTACCATCTAGAGGTCTGGTTGGTGTATTTGTTATCCTCTCTCCACCATGTGGCCATTACCTAGTTGGTGTGGTGGAAATCATATAATTTTATGATGAAATCAATGTTCAATCACTCCTCCAGGTCTCTAAGCTTGTAATACTTCTAGACCTCCACTAAAAGGAAAACCCCGACACACCCACCACTGTCATGGTTGATTAAACATTTTTGTGTTTCTGTGTGGTTGATGAGCCACTGTAGAAGTTCTATACAGGGAAACACAGGGGTCTTTCTTGCTACCATGTGAAAGTACGAGAATCCAATATTCAAGAATACCTATTCGTCGAACGCTCTCACATCTGGGTCACTGTGTGGGATGTACTCCAGAAATTCCTCTCGACTGATCTTTTTGAAGAGTTCTCCCCAATGTGGGAGTGTCATATTGGTCCCTGTGTTTTCATCTGTGTCTCCAAATGCTGGCAGTTAAATGAAAACCTTCTTTTTAGATGTCTTAATGACTAGTTCCAGCCTCTGAGTGTATTCCAACTGTTTTTCTACCCCTGGAGAGGACCCTTCTCCTACCTCAGGCTCTTTTAGCTTCAACGATCACCTAGTGGTCGGATTTCTTAGAGGCATTGTTCCTGAAATTGAAATAAATATTTTAGAGACTGCGTATAGATAAACAGTAGATAGAAGTGTAAGCATGAAAAATCCACAGACTGGTAGATACCTGTAAATCTTGTTAAGTCTAGTTATTTGATACTCACAGGATCTCTGCATTTTTCAAATTGCTCATTTCTCTTCTCGGGATTCTCTGAAACTCCTTTGTGTGTAGAATGGTTTCATTTACAATTTCTCAAGATAATTTAAACCGAGGAAGTACTTACCATGTCGTATCAACCATTTAATTCGGGTGATGAGTGGAATTCAAATAAATCTATCACCGAGTCTCTACAATTTGAATTTATCATGGGTTGACAGAGGAGGCACGAAGGGTGATGTGGTCTATCAATAATTTCAAATGGTCATTTTGATTCGCAAACGAAGAAACAAATAATGCAGGATATGGAATCAATTAGTTGCTTAAATGCTCTGAATCTAATCATATCTAGCGCTAAAATGTCTCATCGTGTCACTTTCTTAGTGGGCAGATCAGGGATGCACCATGAACATTTTTGTTAATATCCTTCTATGAAAAACCTTCGATGCCAATCGATTTCATCGTCTGTTGTTGACGTGGAAAAACTGACTCGGAGGTGTGACTTGGATCTAGGGAACCAAGAATGACTTGGGGTTAATCTAGATTGTATGGTTTCTCCAATCTGGCAAAGACACATGGCATTGAATACTGGTGACTTAATTCACGTGTATTAGTCAAAGTAAGGACTTTCTTCAAGTTGTGCATTCTAAAATAAACCTGGGTCCGCCAATGCCGCAAAGGTATCTGGGGTTGACGATCGGGGATAAACCTATCACGTGTTTTTCTTCGGATTAGCTTCCTCAAAAACGCCCATTGCCGAAATTCTTCAAGAATCAGTGATCAGGGAAACATATTTAGCATGGTCAGAATGTTTGTCACGATTCAGTCTTCTCCAATTCCGAAAAGGGCGTCGGGAATAGACGATATCATTTCTTTCTTCTTAAACACTTACTCCCTCCGCTTTTTACCAATGCTGAAGGGGATCGGATATTGACGATGTCCATAAGTGATACTTGTCGCGGAACAAAACTTCCTTTCACCGATACCAATGAGGATTGGCATTCAATGACTAAGGTTTTCCGAGTGATTCTTTTTTACCTCTTAATTCCTTCCGATGCCAAATCTTGAGCGTGTCGAGTGAAGTGTTTTGGTTGTTGATTCCTTATTTAAGTGTTAAGCCTCTTTAATTCATGGAGTTTCACAAATTTATACAAACCTGAATAGCTAATTAGAGTCCATAGAACAAGCAAAGACAAAACATTTCTCAAAAGGAAATCAAATTCAAACAGTGTAAAGATCAAGTGGTACCCAAAAAGTGAAAAATTGACATAGGCTTTTTAGGGTTTGTTGACTGCTCAACAATACCCTAATGGATAGAATTGCTTCCTTATCGGTGATTTAAATTCCGACCATGAGGAAAGAAGATTAGCACACTTAATTTTGTCCTGAAAATTTCTCTCCCACCATACAATATCAGTGCCTTCCAACCGAAAAGAATCCAATTGCACTTTAACTTCCTCTTCATCAATATCTTGGACACGACAATACACTTCAACTTGTCGAATCCAATTATCTATCTTTTTAGTATTAGAATCTCCATTAAACATAGGTAAATAAAATTTTACATCAAGCTTTAATAATGGTTTCTTAAAAGAGACTTTATGGCTAGAATGATGAGAATGCTCAGAGGAAGAAGAACTAGAACTTGAAGGTGAAGACGGAGGCTCAAGAGGATCTCCTCTAGCCCCTTAGTTTACCAAAGCATAATCATATGCATGTGCTTCCTTTTTCTTCCCTTTCTTCTTCATCCTCTTCTCATAATCGCCATACATTCGTTTGAACATTTTTGACATGCGATAAAAGACCATGTGAAAGTTTTTCTCTTGTTCATCATGCTTGTCCTCTTCTGCCATTTTCTTCCTTTTGGATACATAACCAACTTCAGGATTGAAAGTATTAAGATTCCATTCACCCTGCTTATGCTTGGACCTAGTAAGCATTCACACTCAATAATTTAAGTCAAATACGATTGCTCTGATACCAACATGATCCAGGATCTTTTCATCGTGACTTATAAAGAATTGCATTAAATGAGAATATATTAAAGTGCACCATTAAAGAAGGGAAAACTAAAAAATGAAGAGACATAAGCATCATATCTGAACAAAAAAACTTGATAACGGATTTCATCCCTAGTTGAC
This sequence comes from Picea engelmannii, assembly GCA_009831015.1. NCBI lineage: Eukaryota > Viridiplantae > Streptophyta > Pinopsida > Pinales > Pinaceae > Picea > Picea engelmannii. The sequence goes on from ML796038.1 coordinate 182,038, forward strand.
TACGTCTCTGGGTCCTTCTCTCAAATGGGTAGGCTCTTTCATTAACTCAACAAGAGAATTTGGAAAAATACATAAGTATACCTCATTCTAAAATCAAGCTGCAAAAATAATGCTCAAATAAAAAAATAGATAGCACCACTGAATTCGTGGCATCAAATTACCCAAAAATGAATGTCTCCACACTATTATCCGACTCTGGCACTCCCAGGCCCAAGAAGAATTTCGTCTTGGTTTTTGTTCTCTCTGCAACCTGCAATAATGATTGTACCACCTTGACAATCATGCCCTTAGGTCGTACGGTTCGCGCCTCCTCATTTTTCGTAGTTCAATGGATACACTTCTTAATTAATTAATTGGACGGTATGTACCAAGTGGTACTCGCGACATAGTGGTTATGGGCGGACGTATTAAGGCTTGGGCTTAGGCGGCGGTTTTGGGGTCGATTCCCACAGACTCCGTTTTTGGTGTGTTTGTTATATTGTTTGCAATACATATATATATATGCACGCTAACTTTAGCAGTGTCACTAAAATCAATATCAATCATTGCCAAAGTTTGCGTGGTCCGCTAGATTTGGCGGACCCGACAACTTTTTGTTTTCAAAATTCATTCACGGGATGTTTTTGGGTGTTTCTCGCTTTCCATGTGGTAGCCCTTGATCGGTCCACATGGTGACCTCTCATTAGGGAAAACTGCCCCATGAAAAGTCAACATGCCATGTCAACGCACCATGTCAGCATGCCACGTCAGCCGTACAGACTGCCACATGGCACGATCTGATTGGTCCATGGATCGATCCGAAAAGCCAATAACTGGGTGACACATGGCAGCCTCTGGTGCTGGCACATCATCATGTTGACTTCATGTTGACATTAGCATGCCACATTTCACTTCCCCGCTCCTTCCACGTGTGTTGTAGGGATGATGATGTCATCCATATGGATGCAGATGTCAACAATACGGATGTTGACTCATTCCCTATTGATTGGGATAGGTTGACCAAACTTTGACTGGGAATATATTTCAATCTGTAACTCTATTTGACAAGTCGTTTATGCGTTTAGAAATCTTATGACATGCTCTTCGCGATTATTCCATTTTCACTGAGTTTTTGGAACTTTGAATTTTTTCCCTTTGTTTATTTATTGGAGCCATTATGAGCATTCTGAGTTGCCTTGTGAGTTCTGAGTTGTTCTTAGCCTTCTCTGGATCCTTTTTGGATCAATACTGGAGGATATCGATTATCATAGACAACTTTATTGATTTTGAATGTCAACTTGATAAGACTCTCGGGATGGCTGACTCATGAAGGTCAAGAGACTTATTGCAGAAAGGTCAACTTAGGTTGTAAAAATTTCCCTTGGACAAGATAACGACATATGAAATTACTCAGGCAACATGTTATTGACATAATATTATGGTATAGGAGGCACCATAAACTCTCCGTTTGTTTAGAAGAGTAACCAAACAGAGGAGGACATGGCTCTATGTAATGATAAAAGCTTCCTAAGGCCATACTAAATCCCATTTCTTTGGAGAACAAACTGAAGGATGTGCCATGTCCAAAGGTGACTAGATTGTTGCTAGTAAAAGAGAATGTTTTCTTGTTCCCTCTTGAAAAGAATAAAAGGATGCTACGTTAAAAAGGAGGAACGAGAGTCACGGGAAATAAAAATAGTTCCAAGCACATGGAACAAAATGATTCTCAGTCCAAGGAGACATGTGCAGGATATGGACACTCAGGAAAATACCTCCATGGGTCAGGGTGGTATATCGCAAAGGAAAAAATGTTGCAAGGCCTGCACTGAAGGAATTCTCTAAAAGTTTAGCAACAATAAAATGGAGCCCATATTAGGCCATATATGCAAGAGTGAGACATGCAATGCAGGTTTTGGATTGACAAAATGAACCTCCTTCAATGTAAATTTTTACGAGCCTAGAGAAGGTATTATCGACGGTTTTTCACTTTTAGAGAGTCTAAAAAAACTAGTAAAAGAAGACTCCAGAGTGATGTTTTTCGTAAGTTTAGTCTCGAGGGAATGAAAAATAATAAAATCATACCAAGGGGAAATCTTCCCGTCACTAGGGCAAGAGTATTCCTTTTTTCATACATAGTCCAATCGGTCCGGAAAATGGTTAAACTTATATCAAAAAGACGTCTCTTCAAAACCATTTTAACGAGTGTGACAGAGATAAGATCACTCAGCAATCTTTTCAATTTTAAGGATTTCGAAAAGAGATTAACTATGGAATCCCTCATTCTTTTTCATAAATTTAGTCCCCTGGTCTCGAAAAAAGTATCAAACATAACTTATGAGAACTCTCCTAGTGAGACACGTATCCCGAGGCATACCTTTTTCCTGTGTAATCTATTGGCCAAAAAATATATTAAATTTATGCCAAATAGATGTTCCTTTTGGACCAATTAACGAGTGTGAAAGAAATAAGGTCACTCGACTATCTTTTCTTATTTAGGGAGCCTGAAAAGGGCTTAAAGAATACTCCAAGGGGTTTCAATTTTTGTAAATAATTTCCAAGGCCCGAAAAAGTGATAAACTAAAACCAAGGAGAATGGCCCTTTTTCAAAAACTTAGTCCCTCAGGCTTGAAAAAGGGTTAAAATTACACCTAAGAATACTCTCCTAGAGATCCATAGCTCCTAGGGCATACCTTTTTTGTAAAATTACCCATCTAGACCGAAAAATGGATAAACTATCATCGGAAATATGTGCCTTCAAATTTCACTTTTAGGAGCATGAAGAGAAACAAGATTGCTCGACAATATTTTCAATTTTAGGGAGTCTGAAATGAGCTTAAAGGAAACTCCAAGAGGGGTCCTTTTCATATGTAATATAAGCGAGACCGAAAAGGATAAATAATCTCTCGCCAGATGTCACTTTCATGGTTTAACTGAGCTTTAAGTAAGACAGACTATGCTCTAGGGGAATCCCATGGGTATAGGCCAGAACAAATATGAAGAAGAAAGATGAGGCTTCAACACAAACTCATGGTATTACTAAACATGAATACTGTGCCTATGAAGTATTTTAGCATGGGCACCAAATGGAAAACAAGGCTCTAACATGGATTCTCATGGAAGGAAAGCTCAACCACATAAATTACAACACACTTATCAGCAAGGAACGTTAGTGTCACAATTCAATGGGGTCATTCCTAGGCCAAAAGAACCAGGAAATGGATAATGCAAAACGAAAGTAGGGAAACTATAACCTGTATGCCAGTTTCGAGGTCAATACATATCAGAATAGATCGCATTGATGAACATGTTTCAAAGAAAAATATCTATAAGATATTGCATATAAGGCTAATAACACTCATCAAGAAGTTAATAAATCCAATATAGATAGCAACTTCGGAAAATAAGAGGTGCTACGAAATACAAAACTTGAAAAGAACAAACCTGGACTGTACAATATGGTACAAGGAGCTTCACAACTTTGTGACTCATGCATAGTACTAGTTCAAGTAGATCTTATTGTTAGGCTATGACAAAGAGTTTCTTTGGTAGTCAACTTGAAAAGTCTCCCAAAAGTGAAGAGAACCAAAACTACAGTGTAAGTCTTCCCATAGTATACAATCTATAGTCATGGATTCAAGGATAGTCTCATTCGAATGAAATTCAATATCTGAGAAATCATGTGAACAAGGAGGGTCGACAGTCTCAAAGGGCGAAGCAAACAAACCATATTCCATATGATGATGGAGGTTCCGGCAAGAACTGGCAGGGCCTATCAATGAATAATCACAAGCACAAGGGCTTGAGGATCTACAAACAATGGGATCATATACGAAAGAAAACTTAAGATCACTTGGACCAATAGGGGGAAGCAAGGGATCCTATGGCCCCATTGGATAAAACAAAGGATCAATTGGAGAGACCAGGTCTAGAGAAGGAAAACATGAGTGAACAAGTTCCTGCTCAGGATCAAGGGAACACTGAGGATAAGATGCCACATAATTTATCCTTGGAGGGGTAGATTCTACACGAACACTAGGAACATGTAAAGGGGTAGCTTGAAGTAACGCTGAATTAGGATGGTGATTATTATATTCCAGCTGGTCAATAGTGGCAATGCTTCCATTGTGAGAGAAATGCATCACCTAGAAGAGCATAGACACCACAACGTTCATACCATATACATAATCACGCTTGATAAGAATATTGAAATCTAACGAGCCTTGTACCACTATAACATCGACAAGGATAGTATTCCCACCTAACGAGATAGGGAATTAAGGGAGAATCCCGAAATATTCAATAGGATGTCTTTCAAAATCCAACAGTTCATGCAAAGAAGACACAAGCTCGGGAGAACTCAAATCTTTCCAAGCTGAGGATAAAATACTTGTGGGGGCTCCTTCATCCACAATATATTGGTAAATGGTTTTTAATTAACTTCAACCCTTATTTGAAAGGGTGAAAAAGAATAAAGGTGAGGCTAAACGAGGTCATTCCAATCAAAGGAAACCATCCTAGGACTTGGAGGGGGGGGTGCTCGAAGTGAGAATAATTCCCCCTTGTTGTGAAGGTACTGAAATGGAAATGCTAAAAAAATAGTCGGTAGACACATCACTCCTCATCAGAAGAGTGGGATCGACGGAATTTTTCATCAACGCGACCACTTTCTCAACCATTGGCTGAATAGACTGCAAGAAAACAAGGTCTGAAGGCACATCATCCCTCAAAAGAGGAGTGGGATCGACTGATGATTTCATCAGCACAAACAATTCATCCACCAAAGGCTGAATAGATTGTTGGGAAACCAAAGAAGACTCAGAATTAGAAGATCTTGCAGAGAGGGACCACAATCTTCATACCTCTTGAATGACAAGGCATAGATGAGTAAGGTGATCTACCTTGCAAAGCTTACAATGGAACTTAGTATTACATCCTATCCATATAGGCTTCTCAACAAAATCAATCCCCCTAGCATGACTAATAGTAGTTGGTTGATTTCTCTCAACCTAACTAACAGAGGTTGTTGTCATATAACTCGTATGAATCGCATTGACAAGACGTGTGCCCCCAACATGAATTGCAGTGGTTGGTTGCACATCTCCAACATGACTTGCAAAGGTTGGTGATTAGTCGATAACATGACTCGTAGAGGCTACAAACCTATTTATAGTATGATTAGCAGTGACTAGACTTGTTCCCCCAGCATGACTTGCAACGGACAGGTGCTTGCCCCTAGCATGACTTCCATAGGGTGGGTGCTAGTATTCAACATGACTTGTAGAGTTTTTTGACCTATCTCCAACATGACTCATAGAGGTTAGTGATTTCTTCTTCCTATTCTTCCTCTTTCTATTTTTTTAGACTTTTGGTTACTAGTAGCTAGACTTTAACTAGAGAAGGAAGGAGGTAGAGAAGACTTTGTTGATGAAGGAACATCAACATGATGCCCATGACATAAGGTTCTTAACTGAGAAATGTCAAGAGTATTAGCGACATTTGGAATGGTACCCAACCAAACTAGTAGTCTGACATTCAACCCATGAATGTTCAAAGTGACCATCAAAGGGACACCGACGTTTCAAAAGAAAGGAAAATAATAATAATCCCCTTGCGAAGGGGTTCCTTGGTTGGTATCATCGGGACTTTGGCCATGAATATATTATGCACATGTTCCTCTCTTGCAGGATCATTCAAGTCCATAAAATTCTCACACACTAACTATGGAGAACTAGTGGTATAAGAAACCACGCCTAGAAGGCGACTCAACATTTACAATAGAAATACCAGGGGTCCTTCCCGACCAACATAACGGTTGGTCAATCATCTTGAATAAATGATCCAAAAGTGTTGGCATTGAAAAAACCTAAGGCTAACTACACAAAGAAACACTCCAATAAAAATCCCTAAGAGAAACATCGCAAGTAAACAACTTTTCCTAATCTTCAACCCGGGTGGGTGAGGTCCTAAGTCCAAAGAAATGATTGACTAAATCACTATGGAAAACTAGGGAGCACATAGCACACCACTAAAAAGAAAATCCTAAAATATATGAGTCAAACAAGTTACCCTTATGAATGATTTTGACCCAAGGATATGAATTATTGATTGTCCAAAGCATTCACAAAGGAAAACAACTAGCCAGGAGAAGAAATTACCCATACCTTCGACCGATGATCCCTTAGGGTGTTTCCCAGAGAGTACAAAGTCTTCCTTAGGTACTGTGATACACCCCTCACTGTCACTTGTGTGTCAACCTATATAATGAAAACTAGGCCAACACCTTGTAATCAACAACTAGGGTAGTACAATGGACAAAAATGAGAGTGTATGGGAAGGGTAACTAAGCCAAAAGTTCCTCCTAAGGCCCAAAACACAACAAGGCCATAATCACTCTTAGATTACCTTGGACGGATCCAAGTGTCTCGGAGTTTTGACACAAGTCGGGTCAATAAATCTACATGATTCACCCCTAATACACACTCTCCCAAATGATTTTTCGGGATCGAGATTGGATATATCTGTCACCGTCCTCCACGCGGCCTCGTTTTTGACTATTGTGTTAGGGGAGATTCTCGGATTGAGTAATTACAATGTGGATTTTTCACACCCTAGTACAGACACCTAAGCTAATTTTTGGTTGGCCTTGGAAAGTTTACCTCTCCACACCTAATCCAAGGTCCTAGCCTAAGCTATTGGTGAACCTTATAAAAAGTTTTACTAATATATTTTAGATTAGTGCGCTCATTTTAGGGTATTTTCTTACTCAAGGGACGGATGTGCAACTGATGTTGTTTGAGAATCTTGTAAAAAAGAAACTAATTAGAATATTGGAAAAGAGGACTTTACACTAATTCTACAAATGAAAAAGAGTTTCAAGAAAAATGCATGAACAATCCTTCAAAAACTTGAAATGCAAACTTTTCTCTTTTCGATGCAAAAAATGAAGAATGCAACTTTGTCCTCAATGCGAGAAAAGTAAAGGAAGAAAACAAACAAGTATTCTTTACCTTTTAAAATTCTTTTCAAGATGAGAAGAAAACAAAAACCTATACTAAGATATATTTATTTTTCAAATATAAAATGTAAACAATGTAATGTAACATGAAAATGCAGCTTAGAAGCTTCTTTTATTTTTGAAAAATGAATACAAGGGAAATGGCCGAGAATTTTGTTTACATTTAACTACAATTTTTTGAATTATTTGTTTTATATGCTTGTGAAATGAAAACAACAAAACAACTATATTTTTTTTATTTTCAAATCATACCAAGAGAGAAGGAGAACAACCAAGAGATTGGCTTAGGTCCTAAACCACTTCCAGAAAGCAGGGATTCACCAGAATCCAAAGGAGAACCTAAAGCTTAAAAGTACACCTTCAACCTCTATAAAAGACAGAAAGAGACAAAGAAAACTATACAAGAGGATTTCTTTACAATTTCATAAAAAATATGAGACTTAAATCTTATCAAGCAACAGTCAATAGAAGTCCCTAATACTTAGGAAGACCTTAGAAACCAAATATTTCCTAAAAAAGGGAAAGGATTTTGAAAAAACCCCAAATTCTGATAGACACGTTGGATGTGTTCATAAATCTTGCGTATGTACACGGGTTGTGCTAATGAAGCGTTCATATGTATGCGGTCTAAGAAACTAATGGGATGCACACAGGTCTGAAAATCTTCAAAAAAGAAAAGATTCAGACTTGAGACCCATTTCAAGAAACCCGGTAAACACCTAGAGGGTGACCAGAGCCTCAGATAGACTCAGAAAGTATAGATAAAACAAGAAATACCCTAAGGAAACTTCCCAATGGAGTCGTCAATTCTACTATGGGGAAAAATCCCCCTAATCTGGGTCTAGCGACTAGGCAGAGCCTTGACACCTTAAAAGAAAAAAATTCTTCTATTCTACCCCAAATACAACAAGACCTAATGATAATTAAGGGAAGGGAGAGAAGATCGAAATCTGTACCATAATTCCTTCCCTCTGTCGTAGATCCCTTCTTGTTGTTGTTCATTCCAGAATTACAAGCCTCCTCCCAAAGCTATCCTGAAACAGCCTCACAGAACAAACTATAACATCATATGCATAACTACCGAGATCATCTAAAGGGTTACATATTCATGTAAACAATCCATATATATAAATATAAAAGCATAAATATCTGAGTCAAGAAGTTTCTCTTTTATTGATAACAATATTGGAAGTTACAACCTAAATATTGTTGATGTCGCTCCACGAACCTCTCCCGGGTTCCTCTACTTTGACTCCAAGTGCATTATTCCCAATATGTTATCCTCGCAACCAACATGCCAATATAGGGGAAAGTATGGATTGTATAATGGGGATGAATGGAAGGGAATGTTGAGGATGAAACTTAGAGAAGAATGAAAAAGGCTTGGATTAATGCAAGGGAGAAATTTTGGTAGAGTTCACTTGCCTCTTATTTCATATGTTCAAATGATCCCCCTTGGTTCCTTTTATATTTAGAAATGATAGTTATTGGGTTGTGAGAAGGGATATCGGAGGTAATAATGGTTATGCAACCCAAAATTGCCCGTAAACCCCATTGGAGAGCATGAAAATTTTAATTTTTTGCAACTTTTGTGAGCTTACGTGGGCTATCTATGTATCATGTAGCATATGTATGAAGGCTTCCTATATATTAAGATGGATATTTCCAAGTTTGTATATGGATGATCCATGGCCAATGATTCATAGTAGTGGAATTTTGAGCTATAATAGATTCCCTCTAATGTGTGAGGTTAGAAGAGCAACTGATAGCTGAAATACATTACAACCTCAATAAAATGGGAAGGAACCAAGTCGATTGAGCCCACATGAGTATTTGTGAGCAGGTCATTTGCAAAAGAATAATAATAATCATTGAGGCAGGCATACCCATGCTCGGGACAAACGAAGCATGGATGCCAATCAAGTACATTGCATATCCATGCCATATATAGTAATCATGGCCACATGACTAATGTGTATGATAGTATATATTGTAATCGTGAATAATACACAACGGATTTACATCTCAAAATCATCAGAAGATATACAAATACAATGTGATATGAATCTTTAGGAGGCATCAATGCATGTATCTAGAGATTATATCTTTAGTAACTCAAGCAATATCATCAAGATATTCATAAATCAGGTAGGAGTATAATAGGAGTGTAAGACTCACTATCATGAGGTCTTCAACAAGCCATCATGGAAAGACTAGAGGATCTCGATTGTCAGGTATGAAACTTCATTGATTCTGAATGTGAACTTGACAAGACTCTCGGGATGGCTGACTCATGAAGGTTAAGAGACTTATTTCAGAAAGGCCAACTGAGGTTGTAAAACTTTTCCTTGGACAAAAGAACTACTTAGGAAACATGTTATTGACATAAGCTTGTGGCACAGGAGGCACCAAAAAATATCCATGTCTTTGGAAGAGTAACCAAATGAAGGAGGACACAACTCTATGTAACGAGAACAACATCGTAAGGCCATACTAAATCCCATTTCTTTGGATAAAAAACTGAAGGATGTGCCCTGTCCAAAGGTAACTAGATTTCTTCAAGTAAAAGAGAATGTTTTCCCGTCCCCTCTTATTGGAATATTTTAATTTTTTATCTTTTTCATATATTTAACGAGCTTTAGAAAGAATAAAATGATGCTACATTATAAAGGAGGAACGAGTGTCATGGGGAAGAAAAATATTTCCAAGTGCATGGAACACACTGATGCTAAATGAAAGGAGACATGTGCAGGTTATGGAAACTCGAGAAAATTCTTCCATGGGCTAGGGTGTTAGATCGCAAAGGAAAACATGTTGCAAGTACTACACCTAAGGAACTCTCTAAAATTTTAGCAACAACAAAATGCAGCCGACATTAGGCCATATATGCAAGAGTGATACATGAAATGCGAGTTGCATATTGACACAATGAGCCTCCTTCAATGTAAATTTTTACAATCCCAAAGAAGGTAAGATCGACAGTTTTCCACTTTTAGAGAGTCTAAAAAAACCAATAAAAGAAGACTCTGGAGTGATCTTTTTTGTAATTTTATTCTCCAGGGCCCGAAAAAGAATAAAATCATACCAAGGATAACTCTTCTGGTCACTAGGGCCTGAGTATTCTTTTTGCGTAGATAGTCCAGTTAGTCTAGAAAATGGTTAAAATTATACCGGAAGGACCTCTCTTCAAAACCATTTTAACGAGTGTGACAGAGACAATATCACTCATATATCTTTTCAATTTTAAGGAGTCTGAAAAGAGATTAACTATGGACTCCCTCATCCTTTTTTGTAAATTTAGTGCACTGAGCCCGAAAAAGTATAAAACATAACTTAAGAGAAATCTCCCGGCGAGACATATCTCCCGAGGTGTACCTTTTTCTTGGGTAATCTACTGGACGGAAAAATGGTTAAAGTTATGCCAAATAAATGTTCCTTCTGGACCAACTAACGAGTGTGAGAGAATTAAGTTCATGTGATGATATTTTCTTATTTAGGGAGTCTAAAAATGGCTTAAAGAAGACTTCAAGGGGTTTAATTTTTCATAAATAATATCCAAGGCTTGAAAAAGTCATAAACCAAAACCAAGGAGAATTTCCCTTTTTCACAAATTAGTCCCTTAGGCCCAAAAAAGGGTTAAAGTTACGCCTAAGAATACTCTCCTAGCGAACCGAAGCTCCTAGGGCATACCATTTTCTTAAAATTAGCCATGCTTATCAAAAAAGGGGTAAATTATCATTGAACAGATGTTCCTTCAAATTTCATTTTTAAGAGTGTGAAGAGCAACAAGATCACTCAACAATCTTTTCAATTTTAGGGAGTTTGAAAAGAGCTTAAAGGAGACTTTAAGAGAGATCATTTTCATATGTAATCTAAGAGAGGCCAAAAAGGATAAATAATCTATCACCTGATGTCACTTTCATGTCTTAAGTTAGCTTGAAAGAAGACAAACTATGCTCTAGGGGATTCCTGTGGGTATAGGCAAAAACAAATATGAAGAAGAAAGATGAGGCTTCAACAAAAATTCATGGAAGGACTAAACATGACTCTCATTCCTATAATGTATTTCGACATGGGAACCAAATGGAAAGAAAGGATTTAACTAGGATTCCCATGGAAGGAAATCTCAACACAAAGTATGACACACTTATCAACAAGGAAGGTTAGTGTCGCAATTCAGTGGGGTTGATCCTAAGGCCAAAAGAACCAAGAAACGGATAATGAAAAAATGCAAGTAGGGAAAATGTAACCTATATGCCAGTTTTGAGGTCAATACCTATCTGAAGGGATTGATACGATGAACAAATTTCCAAGAAAATTGTCTCCAAGATCCTATATATAAGGCCAATAACACCCATCCATAAGTTAATAAATCCAATATAGATAACAACTACAGATAATAAGAGGTTCTATTGAACACAAAACTCGAAAAAAATAAACCTGGATTGTACATTATGGTACAAGTCACTGCACATTCTTACGATTCATGCACAATATTGGTTCAAGTAGAGCCCATTGCTAGGCTCTGACCAAGAGTCTATTCGGCAGTCAACTTGAAAAGTCTCCCAAAAGGGAAGAAAACCCAAATAACGGTGTAAGTCTTCCCATGGTATACAATTCGTAGTCATGGCTTCAAGGATAGCCTCATCTGAAGGAAATTCAATACCCAAGAAATCACGCGAACGAGGAGGGTAGACAGACCCAAAGGGTGAAGCAAACTGACCATATTCCAAATGACAATGGAGGTTCTGGTGAGGAATGGCAAGGTCTATCAATGAAGAATCATAAGCACAAGGGCTTGAGGATCTACAAACATTGATATTAGACTCGAAAGGAAACTCAAGATCACTTGGACCAAGATCGGGAAGCAAGGGATCCCATGCCCCCATTGGATAAACCAACAAATCAATTGTTGAGACCAAGTCTTGAGAAGGAAAACATGAGTGAACAATTTCCTTCTCAGGAGAAATTGAACACTGAGGATAAGACACCACACAATTTATCCATGGAGGGGTAGAGTCTACATGAACACTAGGAAAATATTAAGGGGAAACCTAAACTAATATTGAATTAGGATGGTGAATATCAAACACCAGCTGGTCGATAGTGACAATTCTTCCATTGTGAGGGAAATGCATCATCGAGAAGAGCGTAGAGACCACAATGTTCATAGAATATACATAATCATGCCCGAGAAGCATATTGAAATATAATGGGCCTTGTACGACTATGACAACGACAAGAACAATATTCCCACCTAACAAGATAGGAAACTGAGGACGAATCCCCAAATATTCAGTAGGACGTTTTTCATAATCCAACAACTCATGCGAAGAAGACACAATTTTGGGAGAACCCAAATCTTGCCAAGCCGAGGAGGATAAAATACATGTAGAGGCTCCTTCATCCACAATACATTGATAAATGTTTTTTGAATTAAGTTCAACCCTTATTTGAAAGGGTGCAAAAGAATAAAGGTGAGGCTCAACAAGGTCATTCCAATCAAAGGAAACCATCCTAGGACATGGAGGGGGTGTGCTCTAAGTGATCAGAATTCCCCCTTGTTGTGAAGGTACTGAACTGGAAATGCTAAAAAAATAGTCAGTAGACACATAAATCCTCATCAGAAGAGTGGGATCAGCCAAACATTGCATCGACGTGACCACTTTCTCAACCACTATCTGAATAGACTGCATGAAAAAAATGTATGAAGGTGCATCACCCCTCAAAACAGGAGTGGGGTTGGTTGAATATTGCATTGGCATGAATACTTCATCCATGAAAGATAAAATAGATTGTTGGAAAACCAAAGAAGACTTAGAATCATAAGATCTTGCAAACAGGGACCACAATATTTGTACCTATGGAATGTCAGGGAATATATGAGTAAGGTGATCTCCCTTGCAAAGATTACAAGGGAACTTAGGCTTACAACCTATCCATCTAGGTTTCTCAACATAATCAATGCCCCCAACATGACTATTAGTGGTTGGGTTCTTTCCCTCAACCAGAATAGAATAGGTTGTTTACATATCACTCATATGAATCACATTGATGAGACTCATGCCCCCACCATGACTTGCAGTGGTTGGTTTCACATATCTAACATGACTTGCAGAGGTTGTTGATTGGTCAATAACATGACTTTCTTAGGTTATAGACCTATTTCCAGTATGACTATCAATGAATCAAATTTATCCCCCAACATGAATCAAAGCGGTTGGGTGCTTATCCCCATCATGAATTTAATAGGCTGGGTCTTGGTCTTGAAAATGACTTGCATAGGTTTTCGACCTATGTCCAACATGAGTCATAGAGGTTGGTGATTTATTCTTCCTATTCTTCCTCTTTATATTTTGTTTAGACTTCTGGTTACTTGTAGCTAGACTTTCACCAGAAAAGTAAGAAGGATGAAAATAAGACTTTGTTGATGAAGGAACACCAACATGATGCCCATGAAATAAGGTTCTTAACTGAGAAATGCCAATATCTTTAGGGACATTTGGAATGGTACCCAACCAAACTTGAAGTCCCATATTTAACCCAAGAATGTTTAAAGTGGCCATCAAAGGGACATGAACGTTTCCAAAGAAAGGAAAATCACAAGAATCCCCTTAGAAAGGGGTTCCTTGGTTGGTATCGTCAGGAAATTTTTCCATGAAGATCTTATGCATAGATTTCTCCCTTGCGAGATCGTTTAAGTCCATAAAAGTCTCACACAATAACTCTGGCCAACCAATGGTATAAGAACCCACACCTAGAAGTCGTCTCAAAACTTTCAAGAGAAAGACCAAGGGTCCTTCCCGACCAACATAGTGGTTGGTCAAGCACCTTGAATCAATGATCCAAAACCATTGACACTGAAACAACCAACAACCAACTACACAATGCAACACTCCAATAAAAATACCTAAGAAAAACATCGCAATCAAACAACTTTTCCAAATCTTCATCCTAGGTGGGTGAGGTCCTGAGTCCAAAGAAATGACTGACTAACTCGTTATGGAAAACTAGGGAGTACAAAGCACACCACTAAAAAAAAATCCTAAAATATGCAAGCCAAACAAACTACCTTTTTGAATGCTTCCGACCTAGGGAGATGAAGTATTTGTCGTCCAAATTATTCACAAAGGAAAATGACTGGCCAAGAGAAGCAGTTACCCAGACCTCCGACCGATGGTCCCTTCAGGTGTCTCCCAGAGAGTATAGATTCTGCCTCAGGTACCGTGATACACCCCTCGGAGTCATCTGTGTCTCAAATTATATAATGGAAACTAGGCCACCAAATTGTAATCAACAACCAGGGGGGTATAGTTGATAGTCGAGTGAGTGTATGGGTAGGGTAACTAAGCCTGAATCTCCTCTTGAGGCCTGAAACACAACATGTCCATAATCACTTGTAGAGTTCCTTGGACGGATCCAAGTGTCTCATAGGTCTGACACAAGTCGGGTAAATAACGGGACAATATTGTTATGGGGAAAATCTCTCTATGGATAGGGGTAACCCACAACAGACGGAAATGATTGCAAAAATGAACTCTAATATTAGGTATGCTATATAACAAAACATGCTAACAAGATAAGATAAAGAGATTACCTCGTCCAAAATTTCGATGAATTCCACCGTTGAGCTCTTGACTCAAATAAATACACCTACAACTTGTCCTCAACAACCAAGAAACGCAAGCATATGGTGATAATATATAAACTAGGCACATTCAATTTCATAATCCATAAACATTCATAACAAATATTCCCATGGAATAACAATTCAAATATTTTCAAGATATTAATTGGACGAGAAAATATTATTTCTATTAAAATGTAATCAACATAAGTGAATGAATTACAAACTTCGGTGTCAGCATGGTTCAGAACCGAGAAACTAAGTCCCTTCCAGTTGGGCCTCCACCAAAGGCAAGCTCATATAAGAGAGACAATGAGGTTCTCAATTAAGCAGGGAAGAGATTGGGAGCTGAACAATGTGTTCAGACTTAAAAGGACAAAGGGATGCAGACTCAATATGAAGTGAATAATTTCTCCAGAGTAACTTTTCTCTCAAAGTTGAATTCTTATGTCCTTTTACATAGCTTGAATATGGCTCGTTTATATCCTTCAAATGGAAATTAAGGGTCGAGTCTGAATGTTTCCATTATATGGAAGGTCAAGGATCATGGATCCCGTGACTTGACATGGAAACCTGACGCTATTTTTTAATTTTGGGCACAAAACACGATGTATGTGGGTTGTAATTGTGAAACCTGTGTATACGCATGTTGTATAATAGTTAGGGCATGTATATGTGGAAAAATATTGTTTTTAGCTCTGGAATTTGAAAAAGGGGACTTCAAGTCTGCATAGGGAAATGGAAAAAGGCCTTCTCAGAAAATTTGCATAGGGTGAGGAAAATCTTGTTGTAACATATGCCCCCTAATGTGTGAGGTCAGACGAGTATCTTTGATGGATGAAATACATTATAATACCCAGAAGTGGAGTAATGGAGACTCAGCTAGAAGAACTAGTTTCTCATGAGAATATTACAATCTGTATTGACTTTGCACACATGGCTACCAATTTGAATTACACTGCAGATCCATATGGAAATATATCAAACAGTTGTTCATGGCCATGAATAGGAAATACAAAGGTGGATACATGCCAAAGGCTATCATAGTCACAAACAAGGCCCAGTAAAACCAGTCTCAAAATTAATCTGAAGATATCTGTATACAATGGAGTACAATATTATCCCCCATGATTACTGAAGTCACATAGGTACTAGTCCAATGAGAGATAGCAATAGCTCAGGAAAGTTGCGACTATGAAATAATGTCTTCAAGTCTTCTACACGATCCACCAAAGGTGCAAGTCTACATCATGGGAATAAAGGAGTTGAGTTCGAACATAATGATACTTCATTTGATTACTGGTCATTAAGGTATATTGTTAACAAACGCGAGACAACCTACCGATAATGAAAGTAGGTATCAATGCACTGAGTACATTCTTACAAGTGTGAATAAAGGTGTCAAGGTCTAACACTTGAAGAATCCATCGATCATGAGACATTGATGTATTCCCAACTGTCGATGTCGAGATAATCTGCCACTAATAAATGCAAGCCTCTAGGTACTCATAGGACTCTATGTCTCGTTTCCATAATATATGGGTTGAAGTCGATGGAAGGAGACCCGTTGAAAGGAGAGAATTGAGGCATCTCTCAGCATTCAACATGAGGTTCAAAGTAGGTGGTTGATGATTTGGAGGAAATCGAATGAAGAACATGTTCACGAACCAATGACCCTGTGCATCTATTGTGTGTGCCAGATGCAAGTGGGAGACAAAAAAGACCCTCTGAATAGAAGCCAATAAGGAAAAATGTTGACAAAGTTGAGGAAACCACCAATAAGGCTAATGGAATCTAAGACACTGTGTGAATCTCGATGTGTGAATAGATTTCTTTCCGTTGAACAAAAGGGAAACCTCCCAATCAACGAACAATGATGAAATGTCGACTCTTGGGTTCCAGGTTACCTACCAATGATGAAAGTAGGACCAGGGTGCACGATAGGACTACAATTTCATGTAATTATGAGACATACTGAGGGTATGGCCAACATGAAAAATCAAGAGTTCTGAGGAATGACCGATACAGGTTGATGAGACATATGGAAGACTCTGGCAGCATGGACTCAATGATGAAACTTTGAGATGCAGGATGCATCAATCAAACTCTCCATAGGGACTGGAATATTAACCAGTCGGGGGAGTAAACTTTACATAATGAGCTCATCCTCTTAAGTTCATGCTAAACCCAAAATTTTGATGACAAGTGGACTTAAAAATTTTGTTCTTTGTTCCAAGGTGACACGACTGCTACCAATATAAGATAATATTCTTTCCCAACCCGTATTTTTTTTGTTTTTTCATAGTCAAATGAATGCTATGATATAGAGGAGGAAACAAGTGTCACAAGTAAGCAACTAGTTCCAATAGTGGAACATACCTATGCTCAATGTAAGGAGGTGCATGCGGGATATGGACACTTGGGGGAATGTTTCCTCTCTGGTATAGGGTGTCAAGTTGCAAAGGATATAAATAAGGCTCTGCTTTGATAATGATGAAAATTGTTGAGGTGATAGGCTTATACTGCAAAAGCGAGAACCGGAAATAGGCTCAATACTACAATCAAGAGAATGAGATGCAATTACAACTTAACGCCAAAAAATGTCCTTTTTCATAATCTGAGTCTACTTGGTTTGAAAAAGGGGTAAACTTGCACCAAATAGACGTCCTTTCAAATCCAATTTACGAGTGTGAAAGAGACAAGTTCACTTGACAATCTTTTCACTTTTTGAGAGAGTCGAGAAAGAGCTTAAACTAGACTCGTTGGGAGTCTTCTAGGTATAGGTCATCATGCTTATGAGTAAGAAATGAGGTTCAAACATAAATTCATATATTAGCTACAAGGGACTCCTGATCCTGTGAACAAAAATCTTTGCATGGGCATCGAATGGAGCAGGGGATCTAATTAGTGTACCCATGTTTGGTGAGTCTCTACCATTCAATAATGACACTTCTAGTTGCAGATAGAAGGTTTTGTGTCGCTATTAAATTGGTTTGCACCTAAGGCATATGAGTTGTATTCATAGGATGAGGCAAGTGTGCGTAATGGGTTGGTGACCTATCCTATATGTTGGATGACGAAAATACATGTCCAAAGTTACGAACGTGCGACATGGCGCTGAAAACCACAAGAATCCTTGGAGAAAACCACCAAAACTAACTCCATCCACTGTCGTATTAGTCCATTAGGCCAAAATATTAGACAAAACTATGTAAAGTGGGTAAATGTTTTCTATAAATAGTAAAAAAAAACAATTTTACTATACCATTTGTATTTTTAACCCAAATAGTGCATTTTGGACCAAATTTCCCCTGAACTTCAACTGTTTATTGCGGGAACCATGAGTGATGGAATCAACAACCGTCTTGACCAGGTAATTCATCTTTCTCCTCTCTTTATTTCTAGTGGATTAAAATTTGTAATTAGGTCTCCGTTTTTTAGCATTTTAGCGTCTAACTTACAAACTAAGGTATACGCGGGCTATAGATCATCGGGTTACGTATACACATACTTATATGCAACTGTTTTCAAAAAATACAATGTATAAGCATCCCTATATGCGGTTGTGTAAACTGTAGCTCACATACATGTCCATGGATAAGGTTTTTAAAATGTTGCTAACTCAAAAAATGGTTTGAATCTTGCAGGATGGTGCTAGAGTGGAGAGAAAGAGAGCATGAAGAGTTGGATGTTGCGGTGGAGAGAGATCCAAGGGCCCATATGGCCTTAAAAAAATGTGGGCTATACAAGTTTTGGGCTCTCAAAGGTATGAGGGGTCAATTGAGACTGCTTCAGCTGCTCGTGAACTACTAGGATATGGATATTGCAACCTTCACCCTTGATGGACAACCATTGAGGATTGAGGTTGAGGAAATATACTTCTTGAAAGGAATTTCATGTCGGGGTGAGGTGGTAAACCTCAAAGCTCAGGGAGCTACGAGTGGCATTAACATAGAGCATTACATATCCACTCATTTCATTGTAGGGACCGAGAAGGTAGGGAGCCAACTCTCGATCAGAGTGATCAACAATATGAGTCTCAAGATTGTTGTCCTAGTGCTGACATAGATCACAGGGTTGGCCTCTTTGCACCAGGCATCGAGGCCACTTATGCTCTATTCAGTGGAGTTCTTGCAACCAATGGCTTACTCCTGGTGCACCTCACTGCAGGCCAACATGAAGAGCCAACTGACAGACTGCAAACTAGGTAGAAAGAGGAACTTCGAGTTCGCATTTATCCTGTGTAGTTTTTTCTTCGAGTGGGTTCCAGTCTTGGGCCCTAGAGTTGAGATTGTTCTACATGGACCTCGCGATCCAACCATGTCATGATGGACTGAGGTGATGAGGCGGTAGGGGGGTGTTGGGGTGTCACCACCATACAACGATGTGTTTTTCTTATGGTGGAGTCAGAAGGTGATGGCTCTGGAGGACTACCCTTATGCAGGGATTGACTTCATAGGATATTCATACATGTCGTTACCACCAGGATCTACCTACGAAAACATAGGTATGTCAAAGTTTTTGAATATCTCATTGTTTTGTAATTTTGTATAAGAAAACAAAAATAATTTTGGATGATGTCAAGTACTAACTAAACATGTATGTGATGGAGACGTAGGTCCATGACGACCGAACAAACTTCCACGACATCGGTGGAGGCACCGGGGGGATGAGCCAATGAGAGGGGACGTTGATAGAGTGCTTCAAAACGTGTAGCTCAACCTGTCTCGTTTGATGCAGAGGATTCCCATGGTTCAAGTAGAGGATCTGTCGGAGGTGATGCAAAAAAAGGTGGTAGGTGTGCCTCGTGCTTGGGTAAAACACTTTTGGCGTCTCACAAACACCATAGTATTCTATCATGACACACATCCAGTGCCACAAGCGTAGATTTTGTGACTATTGTATGATCGGTTGTATATGTATTTTGAGGGTGTTAACCCCAATTTTGTACCATAACGCTATATTTTCTAGAGAGATGAAATATATAAAAACATTGATCTTCGACTTTACTTATGTTACAATGTGTACATTGATGAAAGTTCTTTTTTTTCTTTAGTTATGTGACATATTCCAATCTAAATTTTTTTATCATATGCATCAGATACATAATTAGAACTTCTAGGTATGTGATGATAAGTAATAAAATCAAAATTTTGTTCCAAAATTCATACCCATAAGAATCGTTGGAGTAGAGTATGGTCTCGCACACAGTAAATTCCATTCAACTGACATACTACTAACTGGGAGTCTAGGTGAACTTCTAAAGAGTGAATACCATGCGAAATGGCATTGCATAAAATTTCTATAACAATGCTATAATCAGCCATATTATTAATGGATGGACCTAGGCAAACACCACCTGAAGACACCAGAAGACCCTCGAGTGAGTAAACAACCCAAGCGGCAGAAGCCAAGTTCCACGTATGACGACTAGCTCTGTCTATGAATCTTAAGTAGACCGAAGACTCCATTGACATATGCCAACCAAGGTAAAACTTGATAAGCAAGTTGAAGATAAAAACAAAGGGAAAATATATATACACTAAAATACATTAGTATACAAAGAGTTACGCCCAATATTGGGGCTCAAGCATAATACATTTTCAAATAGAGCCCATTCCTGGACTCAACCAGTATGTTCCCTTCATAATATTCTAATTCATAGGATCCTTTTTCTAAGACATGACACACGATATAGGAACCATGCCACATGAGTTTGAACTTGCCTGCCCCCAGTGGTTCTTTGACTTGGTCGTATAGAAGGACCAAGTCACCCTCAACGTACTGTTGAGGACAGACACACTTATCATATTGGACCTTGACACGTCTTTTATTCTCTTCAAAAGTCGTGGAGGGATCTTGATGCTACTCATATAGACTCTCTAGGTGTATGAGGCATTTTTCAAGATCAGAACTGTCAGGTAGGAGCACAACTACCAATATAAGAGAAAGGATTTCACATTGAATAGGTAGGATCAAATCCACACCGTGCACTAACTAGAAAGGATAAAAACCAATGGAAGTATTAACCGAGGTTTGGTATGCCCAAAGTGTTGGGTAAAGCATGATATGACAGTCCAATTTTCTTTGGTTGACAATTTTCTGCAAAATAGTCTCGAGAGACTTGTTTACGACCGATACTTGTGCATTTTCCTGGGGGTAGTAAGGTAAAGAATGACCATGTTTAAACCCCAGTTTTGATGCTAATTCTTTCATTATTTCATTCTGAAAGTGATTGCCATGATCAATGACAATCTCACTTGGGATTCTGAACCTGGCTATAATTTGATTGAACACAAAGAACGAAACAATCTTACCATCGTATTTAATTGTAGGCATGGCCTCAAACCACTTATTAAAGTAGTCTACAACCATGATAATGTGTTGATTTCCCCCAGCCGAAGTTGGGTTTCTATCCACAAAATCCACCCCCCACTTGGTGAAGGGACTGACGATTATGAATGGATGCAGAGGGGCTGGATGCGAGCGCATTTTTAGAGTGAACACCTGGCAGGGGTGACACTTCTTAACTTCTTCAACGCAATCTTTAAAAATATATGGCCAAAAATAATTGGCTCGCAAAATTTCCTAGGTTGTCGCAAGCCTGGATAGATGATCACCACAAGCCCCATTGTGGCAGTTATTTAGAATGGACTCAACTTCTTCGTGAGTCAAACAAAAATGTAGGATGCTGTCTACTCCTCTATGATATAGAGTGTCGCTGATGATAAGGTAGTTCTTATCTTGGTATCGTGTACGCCGCCGATCATCTTGCGAGAGATGCAGAGGGAAATTCAAAGTTTGAAGATAAACAATAATATATCCATACCATGGGTCTGATGATGAGACAAGGAAAATGTGTTCATCCACAAATGAATCAACATGAACAACATCCTCATCTAACTGAGGGAAGTCAAATATTAACTCTGCAAAATCTAGTGACTTTTTGGACTTTGCAGAAGAGAAATTGAGATAATATTATTGTAGAATGAAAATCCATTTATTGTACCTTCCCCCTATGATATGCCTAGTAAGGATGTATTGAAATGGATTGACATCGACAACCACGGTATTTTTGCAAATCAATATATAGTTCCATAACCGTTGAACTGTGTGAACGACAACCAAAGCTATCTTTTCAACATGAGAATATTTAAGATCATGGTAAGATAAGTTTCAAATAATATAGTAAATGACGTGCTCACAGATCTCGTCATCCTTGTAAAACAAAACCATACCAATCGTCTCTTTGGATGTAGTGACATAAAGCAAGTAATATCTACCGTAGTCTGGAGACTTCAGCAGAGGCATCGATACCAAGGATTTATTCAAAGCATCGAAGGATTCCTAGGCTCACTCATCCCAGATAAAAGGAGTGTCCTTCTTTAAGAGGCACATGAAACCCTTAGTAATATTGGCATAGTTCACTATATATCGTCGTAAAAATTTAGCTTTCCCCTGCAAACCTTGAAGTTGACGAATAGTGGGCGGGGGAGGCAATCAAAGTATTTCCTCAACCTTTAATGGATCTACCATGATCCCATTCTCAGAGACTAAAACTCCTAGAATTTGACCTGACCTAACGCAAAAGATGCATTTATGAGGATTCAAATGGATGCGATAATGGAGACATATTTCAAAAATTAGCCGAAAGTGTTTAGGGTGATCCAGTCTCTTACAGGAGTGAGCAACGAGATCATTGTGATAGGCTTCGACTATATGCTTGATATCATGAAATGTGAAGTTCGTAGCTCGTTGGAAGTTTTCTATGGAATTCTTAAGGCCGAAAGGCATATTTCGGTATGCGAATGTACCCCAAGGGAAAATAAATGTCATCTTATGTTGGTCCTAGGGCTTAACCTGAATTTGGTTATAACATGAAAATCCGTCCATAAAATAAAAAACTTTTCTTCTTGTACATTCATCGAGAATATGATCAATGAAGGGTGTCGAGAAGTTGTCTTTTGGACAGGATTTATTCAGGTAGCGAAAATCCATGCATACACGGATGGTTCCTTGATTTTTATTCACAAGAACAGGATTGGATACCCATTCAGTCAAGGGAAACAGGTAGATAAATCCAATGTTAAGCAGGTTTTCTACCTCTGCCTTAATAACAAAGGCCTTCCTAGGATTGATAGCTCTAAGTCATTTTCGAAAAGGCTTAGCATCCGGGTAGGTTTTAATCTCATGTTCAACAATTTGAGGGTCGATTCTTGACATCTCTTCATATGACCAAGCAAATACATTGCAGAATTCCTTGAAGAGCTCGATGTAGATCATAATTTATTCAAGCGAACAATCTGCATCGATGTATACATTTTCAACCTTGTTAGGAATACGATAGATATCGATCGTGATGGTAAGAGAGATATCTCCATGTTTCCTTCGACATAATTCTATTCATATCAAGTGGAACTGCAACGTGATCGACTATCTCTCTCAAGGTAGATCTAAAATCATCTTGTCTGATTCTAGAAATATTTGGGAGAAAATAAGATTGATGATGCATATCATCCCATGGCCTATCATAACCATTCACGGCCTCTACGATAGATTCATCTGAAGGTAAATTATCATCGACGCAGTCATGTGAATAAGACAATGAAGTGTCCTACATGGGCTCTGGAACAGGATCCTCCTCATCCATCTGCGAGGTAACAAGATCTGGATCGGCGGAAGAGTCAAGAACAATCGAATACACTATCTCTGCTACTGATAGTGGCATGGCCATTCCAATATGTGATTGACCTTCACAAGATGCGGTTGATGAAGGTAGGGTCCAAGGATCATTAAAATAGGAAGTGCGTAAAGGAACAAAATTCTTTGATGAAGCAGACCTACTAGACATGGCGTATATGTTATGAACCAATTCCATGAAGTCGAAGGTACCCATAAGGGATGAATACATTCTGACACCGATATTCTCAGTTACCAGCTGAGAATTGTCGATCATGGGGATCAAAGGTCCAACCGATGAATTGGGGCTACTGTACGCAAAGGAAAACTGGTTGATTGTCACGATCTTCCCATCGTGAGGAAATCAAAGAGTGTCAAAGACACACGATATGATTGCAGTCATAGCATAAGTCCAATTGCATCCTAGTAACAAGTTATATTCGAGGGGCACATCGACCACCTCGAAATCCACCTCTATCATCTTCCCACCTAACTAGATTAGGAAGGCAAGAAGAATACCATGAGGGAAGAAGGAAGGATCATCAAAATAGATCAACATGGTAGGAGATTGAGAAAGGCTCAAAGAGCCGAGGGATTTCCAACAGATTAGGGACATCACACATGTTGCAGTGCCTTCATCAACAACAGTACATTTGATGGTATAATTTGAGTAACCCATGTGGATTTGGAATTCCACATGGTAAGGAAAGCGAGGCTTCACATCCATGACCTCAAACTTGAGGACTTAAGAGCCACAAGTATATAGAGCTCCTAACACAGATAACAAGGTGTTCCTCTATGAAGGACACGTCTGGAGTACCTCCAGAGCCAACATCGCACAAGTGGTTTTACTTAGGTCTTCAACAATAGAGTAATTCTCAGTGGCTCTTTCATTAGGATTGTGGGTAGAGCGTTTGAGTACTCCTTTTGGAATATGAGGTGGGGACTCTGGTTTTTCGATCTGTAAAGGAATCTCCAGAGGAGGGGGAGACTCTAGACCAGGTACAATATATGAAGAACTATAATCGCGATACCAAGTGGCTACATTAACCTCATATTTAACCATATTGATGGATATATGGTAACCGTCTTGTGTCGGTGGGTTTTGACTCGCACTCGCCACATTTTTGGCATTTGAGGATCTCAAGGCCATGTGTTGATTATGTGGAAAAGGATTAGTTAGGATGACGAGCGATAGAGATAAATCCTCACAGCTTTCACAAGTTTGGGGCATAAGTGGGTAAGGTGGTCGTCTGTACAAAGCTTCCAGGGAAACTTCACCTTCCGCCTTTATTTCTTGCCCTCACAAACATTATTATTCGACTTCTCATTATTACCATTGTCCTTGGGTTTATTACTATTTTTCCCACCTTTACTATTGTTACCATTCCCTTTCTTTTTGCTCCCTCCTGGTTGTTGGTTACCATTCGGGTTGGTTAATGACTGCACAAAATGTACATCTCCTAACTGAGTGGGAGTGGAGGACATAGATGAAGCTATCCCTCGTACATACTGGTTTAGAGACAAGTATTTCAAGTGGCTTGTCACCGAGTCTGTAGATTTCACATTGGAAGAGCCTACAATGCCATCGACATGAGGCCCTAGATTTTTTCTAGGGTCATAGTTTGACCTCGGTGCGTCTGGAAGAATCTTGTATAGAATCTCAGACTGGGCATATATAAGATCTAACTATTGGGCTTTAAAAATCACTTCTTCCACAGATGTAACCCCGGATGTAGAAACATCCTTCGAAATATAAGGTTGTAGAGACTTAAGGAACCACTCTAGTAGGAATTCTAGGGGTATGTAGGTCTTGATCAACCTCTTCTGTCTACACCACTCCTTGATGTGATCCAATATATGGGTGGATTTGTCTTGAATGAAGGACTACAGAAGTTATATTCCCACATCGTAATGAACTAACAGTTGGAAGTGGTTGAGGAAGACTAAAAACATATGATTAAAAGTTTTGTATGTCCCCCTTGGTAGATCTATATACCATTTCACAATGACCCTTGTGAGGGTGCATTGAAACAATATTAAATGAATAGAATAGTCATTAAGGGAGTTCGAAGAGCAACAAAGGTGAAAAGTAGTGACTTGATCACCAGGATCTTCACCAGTCTTGCCTTCGAATTTTGGAATATCTGAAGGAATCTTGGTGGGGACAGGGGGGCATGTCGGATCATGATGCACAGGGTCATTCATCAATTTAGACAAGTCTAGCAGATTGAGCGTGGATATAAAAGGGAGACAGGGTTGTGACATCTAGCCCCAAGCTCCCTGGAAAGATTTTTGTTGGGGAATCGCAGCCCATCCATGGCTCTGGTATGCACCATGGCCCTATCCGGGATTGTAAGACCCTCCTCCGAACTGAATCATGAGGGGTTGGTTTGGCACCATTCTAGTAGGAATGTTATGGTGAGGGTTGTAAAACTTTCCCTCGGCTAGAGTGGCTCTTGGTTGGGGGTTGACCAAGGTATGAAATTTACCTCCTCTGTGTGTGAATCTGGAGGATAAAGGTGGATTCGTCATGCCAAATGTGTTGGTCGGAATTGGTACATAGGAGGTAGGTGTAAAGGATGGACCATAAGTAGTAGCTTGTCCACCAGGTTGGTTACTCCATCCAGGGGCATTAGGACCAAGATTAGACCCAGGGTGAAAAAGAGGAAGGCCTCCAACTATAGGAGTCATTTGTGGGATATGATCACCACCAAACAAAAATGGAGTATGTGGATGATCCATTCCCCCAAGTCCAATACTAGTATTTGTACAAGATGTTGGGATGGAGGATGAAAATTAAGATGTGAAATTCAACATACCATAAGAAAAAGGGCTAGAGGTCGCAGGGATGGACTAAATATTGTATCTCGACGAATGACGAAGGCACCCAAAAGGGTTTGTGGCTATAGGTTGAGTATTCACTATAGTACAGACAAGAGTGATGATAGGATCCTATGGAACTACAACCATTATGGTTGAAGGTGTCGAAGGAGTACCATTAACTATAGTTGGTATGGGAGTTGAAGGACTCCCAGTATCCTTTTGACTTGATTCAATACTCATCCTTGTATGATCACAAGTCTGGTAAGTGTAGGTCTGTGTACCGCATTTGATAACTTTACTCCTTTTAGAAGGTAAAGAATCAATATGCAGTGGTAATTGTAACAAGTAGCGAGACCTGCGGGGAAGATGGTATGGATCCACGATGACTCTATACTCGAGATATAAAAAACAAATCCTAAGGCCAACTAGTAATCAAGGAGCACACCAAAATAAAATAAGCAAAAGGCGAATATGCACACAAATAGGATAAAGTGGTTGAAAGGGGCTTCCCTCCCTAAAGTAGGTATGCCTCACCCAAGAGGGTCCCGAGACTCCCTGCAAAATATTAGAGGTGTCAAAATCAATTATAAGGTTCCTCGTGGGCTTAACAACTAGTCGGTCAGATCCCCTCGGAGAGGTAATCCTCCATAAATGTTGTGTGTTGTTCAACCCTTATTTGACCTAGGGTACTTGCAAAATAACCCCTACAAGTAACCTATGTGGAACCTATGTGAAGCAATTAAGAAACCATGATATAACCGATGCACAAGTGAACAATCGTAAGTCGGGTCATATGGGCAGGGTAACAAAGTCCAAAACCTAGAAAGCATAGCCTCTCACAGAGGTAAAGGTACTAGAAACATCCCCATATATGAATAGATCCCCAAAAATATATTTGACACTAAGAAGGTATAGGGGGCATATCTCCTCAACCGACCTCATGTGACCTTGTGCTTAGCTACAGTGTAAGCGGAGCCTCCTAATGTCACCAATTATACAATGTATTTCACCACTCCCTTAGTCAGACACATATGTTGATTTAATAGCCTTGGATAAGTTTACTCACAAAATCCTATTCCAAGGCTCTAAATCCTAAGCTAGTTTGTGCACCCTAGAAAATAAAATTGTTTCTA
Source organism: Picea engelmannii (assembly GCA_009831015.1). NCBI lineage: Eukaryota > Viridiplantae > Streptophyta > Pinopsida > Pinales > Pinaceae > Picea > Picea engelmannii. Next base: position 209,297 of record ML796038.1, read on the forward strand.
ATCAGTTTTAAATTATCAGCATTACTTTTAGTGGCCTTGCTTACTCAAAAAGGTGTGATCGTGAAACTAATGATGTTATGACTCAACAAGTAAAATAAATGAATATGAATAAAATGCAAAGTCTTAACTTCAATTCCCAATAAATGATAATCTTTTCAAAATGAAATTTTCAATTCAGTTTTGCAATTCCAAATAAAATGCAATATTTCAATACATGTACTAAGATCAATGATAAGGACCCAAAAGATCAAATGCCAACAATGCAAAATGCTTAATATTTTTTATTTTCAATATAAAAGAATGAAAATGCAAGGACTGAACAATAGCTTGATATAAAGATTCTATTGTATGTAAAAAGAGACAAAGCAAGTAGGATATCAAGAAGAAAACACCCAACCCAAGCTGCAAGGACAGTCAATGAAAATAATGATGAGAAAGGAACCACCCAAAAATTCAACCAAAGAAAGGTTTCCTATCATTCTACAGGAACTTAACAGTCATAACAGAGACCCAAGAAGACTTAGAAACCATCACAACTTACCCAACAATCATCAAACTCAACAACCAATCAAAAAAGGATGATGTATGCGTTTGTTCAGGAAAAAACTGCGTATTTATGCATCTTTCATAAGGAAAACATATGTATGTACGCGACTGTCAGGTAAAAACCCACGTATATGTGTCAAAACACTTCCAGGATAAGGCTAAGGCTAAGAAATTCAGACTCAAAATGAACATAGGTTGTCAAGCAATCAAACGACAAGAACTCAATATAAATGAGAGCAATCAAAGGAGAAAAACACTCCAAACTCTGAAAAGAAGATTCAATCCCCAGTATGGTCACCAATACACACTCTCCCAAATTCTTTTTTGGGATTTGGAGTGGATATCTTCATTACCATCCTCTACGCAGCCTCATGTTTGACACCTGTGTTAGAGGATCTTCCCGGATTGAGTAATTACAAGGTGGATTTTTCAAACCCTAGCACAAACACCTAAGTTAAGTTTTGGTTGGATTTGGAGATTTTACCTCTCCACACCTAACCCAAGGCCCTATCCTAATTTATTGGTGAACCCTAGAAAAAGTGTTACTAATATATTTTATATTAGCGCATTCGTTTTAGAGGATTTTCTTACTCAAGGGATGTAAGTGCAATTGATGTTGTTTAAGACTTGTAAAAAGAAAATAATTAGAAAACTGGAAAAGAGGACTTTACAGTAATTCTAAAAATGAAAAAAGAGTTTCAAGAAAAATGCATGAACAATCCTTCAAAAACTTGAAATGAAAACTTTTCTCTTTTCGATGCGAAAAATGCATAATGCAACTTTGTCCTCAATGCAAGAAAACTAAAGGAAGAAAACACACAAGTATTATTTTCCTTTTAAAATTCTTTTCAAGATGAGAAGAAAACAAAAACCTATACTAAGATCTTTTTCTTTTTCAAATATAAATGTAAACAATGCAATGTAACATGAAAATGAAGCTAAGACACTTCTTTTCTTTTTGCAAAATGAATACAAGGGAAAGGGACGAGAAATGTTTTTACACTTAACTACAATTTTTTGAATTTTGTTTATATGCTTGTGAAATGAAAATAACAAAACAAGTATATATTTTTTCTTTTCAAAGCATACCAAGAGACAAGGAGAACAACCAAGAGACTGACTCAAGTCATAAACCACTGTCAGAAAGAAGGGATTCACCAGAATCCAAAGGAGAACACAAAACTTAAAAGTACACCTTCAACCTTGATAAAAGATAGAAAGAGACAAAGAAAACTATACAAGAGGATTTATTTAAAATTTCATAAACAATTTGAGACTTAAATCCTATCAAGCAATAGTCAACAGAGGTCCCTGATACTCAAGAAGACCTGAGAAACCAAACATTTCCTAAAAAAGGGAAAGGATTTTGAAAAAACCCTAAATTCTGACAGACACGCGAGTTGTCTTCATAAATCCTGCGTATGTATGGAGGATGTGCTAAGGAAGTGTGTGTATGTGTGTGGTCTGAGCAACTAACAGGACACATACAAGTCTAAAAATATTCAAAAAAGAAAATATTCATACTTGAGACCCAATTTAAGAAACTTGGTAAACACCTTGAAGGTGACCAGAAACTCAGATAGACTCGAAAAGTACAGATAAAACAAGAAATAAAAAAAAATATATCTCCCAAACAAACCCTAAGGAGAGGCCCTAGTGGAGTCGCCAATTATGCTATGGGGAAAAATCCCCCTAATCTAGGTCTAGGGACTAGGAAGAGCCTTGACACCTTAAAAGACAGATATGCTTATATTTTATCCTAAATCCAACAAGAACTAATGATAATTAAGGGAAGGGAGAGAAGATCAAAATGTGTACCTTAAGTCCTTTCGTCTGTTGTAGATTGCTTCATGTTGTTGTCCGTTCCAAAATTGCAGGCTTGTTCCCAAAGCTGACATGTCACAACCTCATAGAACAAAATATAACAACATATGCATAACTTCCAAGATCATATAAAGGGTTATATATTCATGTAAACCATTCATAAATATAAAAATAAAAACATAAATATATGGGACAATAAGTTTCTCTTTTATTGATAACAAGATTGGAAGTTATAACTTGAATCTTGTCGACATCGCTCCATGAACCTCGCCTGGGTTCCTCTACTTTGAATCAAAGTGCATTATTCCCAATATGATATCCTCACAACCAACATGCCAATATAGGGGAAAGAGATGGATTGTATAAAGAGGATGAAATGAAGGGAATCTTGAGGATGAAACTCAGAGCAGAATGAAAAAGGCTTGGAATGCAAGGGAGAAAAGTTGACAGAGTTCACTTGCCTCTTCTTTCATATGTTTAAATGACCCCCTAGGGCCCTTTTATATTGATAAATGATGGTTATTTGGTTTTGAGAAGGGATATAGGAGGTAAGAATGGTTATGCAACCCAATATAGCTCATAAACCCCACTGGAGAGCATAAAATTTTTAAGTTTTTGCAACTTTTGTGAGCATACATGGGATATCTATGTATTAGGTAGTGTACATACATGGGATGCCTATATATTAGGTAGCATACACCTTGAAAAATGAGTTTTTAAGAAGGAAACTCATCAAAAGGGATTTGCAAGTGTGTATATGGATGACCCATGGCCAATAATTCATAGTAGTGGCATTTTGAGCTATAACACCTTTCTCTCTGCAAACCTGGGGAGGATTAAAAGGCCTTCTAAACTGATTATGGTTTCCAGTGTTAGGCCTTCTTATCTTTGTTTCCATCCTATCCGGTTTATTTGATATATATTTGATAATTCTAGACATCTCTTCAAATTTATCCTCTTGATTTTTGTTAGTATCGGATGTACAAACTTGTTCCTTTTGTTTTCTTCTTTCTCTTTCTCCTTCTCTTTCTCCTGGTTCATTTCTAACTCTATCTTTTCCCGATTCAATTTATATTGCATCATCTTGCATACTAGTTAAGGTGGTGGATCTCCTTTCTCTAAGCAATAAGGAAAAGTTGGAATCAAAAGAGCCTGCAAAAGTTACTTTTTCTGATGGTTGTGATGGTTTGACATCTGTAGGGATTTTATTGTGAATTTTATTAAATCTCTTGATGAAATCTAAGAAAGATTCATTTTTTTTCTTTTTAATATTCCCAAAATCAGACAAAAAATATAAATGATCTTTCCTTTCACCCCATTGCCTCAAGAAAGTAGATTCTAGAGCATCGCAAGAATTGATGGAATTAGGGGGGAAAACCTTAAACCATGTCCTCACTTCACCCTCAAATGTATAAAAATAGATCCTCATATATACATCTTCATGTTCTAAACCCTTATTATCAGTGAAATAATCAAATGCTGCTAAATATTCAAGAGTTGTGGTCTCACCCTCCCCATTAAATCTAGGCAATAACTTCAAATAATTATCAGGAAGATCATGGAGATTTGCAGGAAGATTTAAAGGAGCATATATAACAACTTTATTGAAAACTCTTGGTGGATGAGTAGGTGGTGGTTGTTGTTGTGGTCATGGTATTTTCCCTGCCATAATTAGGTACTCAAGTATTAACTAAGAATTCTCAGGAAAAAGGGGATTGATATAAGTCTTGAGAATATCTCCTTCTTCAAGAGGGTTTTTTGGCAAAGCAGTTTGAGGGATCTCTAAAACTTCCTTGTTTGGACTTAAGAAGGAAAACTTTGGGGTTGTATACCAAACCGAAAATCTTTAGGGGATTCCTTTGAGGAAAGATTTGGAGAATTCTCGAGTGATTATTTCAAAGAAATATGAGGAGAATATTCAATGGAATCTATTTGAGAAACTACAATAGAGTCTTTAAGAGAAAGTTCGATATAAATTTTAGGGAAAATTTTGATGTGTTCGACAACACAGGTATTCCAACAGAGGACGAACACCTTCAGTAACCACTCACATAACCAGATCAAAGATCAACACACCGATGTTTTCACGTGGTAAAACCCCTACGGGGAAACATCCACGGCCCCAGCCAACG